>OZ029920.1:25360606-25573106 GCA_964023275.1 Norana najaformis | reverse complement strand
ACATACGTACTACATACATACATATATACATACATGCATACATACATACGCATGCATACATCCATACTACAGACATACATGCATACATACATACACACATACGTTTATATATATATACACACATACGTATACACGCACGCATATGTATCTGTATGTATGCTTGTATGCATTTATGTATGCATATATGTACGTAGGTAACTATGTGCATACTTAAGGAAATAAATGCCTGCATGCATTGAGGCGCCACAGAAGCCGAGCGAGTATGCTCGAACGACACATTCCCACGGCTCAGCGGACGTTGAACCCGAGTAAGTACCTACGGTGGAGATGAGACTTGATCAGTAGACCAATTGCCGTCTCTGTCAGCCGCATTACTGGGGCTCTGTTCTATATCGGGCGAGCTGGTCACGCTTACGAGGGGCGTAGAAGAACGGTCTTAGCGCTTGACCCCGAGGGCAGATGAAGTAGGAGGGTAAAAGTTCAACCATCGCGATAACTTCTTCTATGATATATATATATATATATAATGTGTACATATTACATGCACACATATGTATACATATGCACATGTATATAGTTATTGTGCATATAAATACATAAAGTTACGGAGCGCTGTATCTACCAACATATAACTGTAAACCTACCAACATGTACAATATTATTGCACTGTTATAAGCCTATATATATATATATATATATATATATATATATATATATATATATATATATATATATATATATATATATATATATATATATATATATACAACATAACTGTATCATTTGTTGCTGCTTACTTCATATCTTACTATGAGACTAAGGTATGTGTATGTATATGTATTTGTGTGTATATATATGCATGTACTATGTATGGCGGAGGTGTTTTGCAGACCAGTCGCAAAGTTTCAAAGGCTATTCTGTTCAGTTTCGTGCACTTGAAGAAGGGTTGATCACCCGATTTGAGGGTGCATGAGACCGGACCAAGAGTCACGTGATCACCTGGCTTCTGTCCCCACCCCTCCATCTCTTGTGTCGTTCTGGGACGTGTTCAGATCGCGCTGGGCCAATTCGTTGCGAAAAGGATGCTGTAAAAAGCCTTGATGTTCAACCGCCCTTCACATGAGATTTGCTGCCATTTCATTCATCTTCGTTTATTGATTCCATAGTTTTGACAAAATTGTAATTGTAATCGAAAGTTTATATAGCGCCGCTTTAAGAGAAAGTCACCAGAGGCACCAGAGGCAAAAGAGATTAGATTAAAGATGTACTCAATGTACATCAATTCAAGAAGTTATTATGCAGTTTCGCATCATGCAGACAGACATCGTAATCGTAATCCCGAGATTTCTACAGCGCCCAACGATAGCCAAGTCATGGGGACCAGCTTATTCACAGACACTCGGTCAAAACAAAATCGATAGGCAAAAATGTTCGGTTTGACAACCCTGCACCAATGCATGTGTATGTTTTATTCCCTTTTTTGTCTCTTATTCTGCTGAGCGCATGTGAATAAGCTGCTTCCTGCGACCTACAACACAACAACACGAATAGAATGGTTTTGAGCGCTTACGGAAAAGAGACAGAGAATGGACAAGGAGCTCATGTCGCAGGTTGCAAGGCACCTTATTCCAGAAAAATTGGCCAACAGCGAAGCTTCTCTGCTGGACCGTGGAAGTTCGGACCGGCGGGAAAACTAGCGCACCTTGCGCAGCTGAATGAAAAAATCCGAGGCTACAGATGGATATCACTTCACCCCTTGTAATCTCTGCGCAGGTCTTCCACTGAATACTGAAAACACTCCTCTTCCGCACATCCTATCATGATTCCTATTCTTCCCCTTGTCTGTCCTGCGAATCCAAACATCACCCACCTTAGCTGCCTGCCTGTCTGCCTGTCTGTCTGCCTGTCTGCCTGTCTGCCTGCCTGTCTGCCTGCCTGCCTGCCTAACTTCCTGCCTGACTCTTGAATCCTGACATGGAATCGAACCTTTCTTGCCTATCGATTTTGTTTTGACTGAGCGCATGTGAATAAGCTGCTTCCTGTGACTTAGCTTTCTCGAGTTTACGATTACGATGAGACTGAGATTGTAATTGTAATTATAATTTGAGATTTATAAAGCGCCTCTTCGAGGATAAACTCAACAGAGGTGCTTCCGACCCGAAATAGTAAAATCACTGTTGAACAGTACGGTCATCAGGCGCCTGCGGGAACACTGAGATTGGGAGCGAAAGAAGCTCAAGTCGCAGTTCTCGAGGGAGACGATTCCAGCAAGTGGGACCAACGTAGGCAAAGCTTCTCGACTGGGCTGCAGCGGTACGCATGCGAGGAACAAACAGGAGATCTTGAGTGGCCGAGCGAAGGTTGCTACGGCTCGGCAATGAGGAGACCAAAGTGCAGAAGTCAATGAGGTAAAGGGGAGCAGAGCCAAGAACACAATTGCGCATGAGAGAGAGGATCTTAAAGTGGACACGCTGTTGGACGGGGAGCCAGTGAAGAGGGTCACGAATATAAGACGAGATGTGGCCATACTTTGGAATGCCCCCTATGAGACGAGCAGCAGAGTTGAGCATAGATTGTAGCTTAGCAGTGTTGGCAAGCGATAGGCCGGTAAAGATGGCGTTTCCAAAGTCAACCCTGGTGCAAATGAGGGCATGGACCAGCGTGGAGATAGCGTGAAAGGAAAGAGTACGGCGAATGGTACGGAGCTGACGAAGATGATAAAAACAAGAGCGAGAGACGCTGTGGATAACTCCTTCAGATTTGGATCACAGTCTGCAAGACAATTACTTTTAAGCATTAAGATCTTAAACTCAATGCGTGTTTGCACAAATAACCAGTGCAGTTCCTCCTACATGAAATCGGATTTAGGCCAAAACCCGACGTAGAAACAATGACGAAGATACAAGTTTTCATCATAAAGTAAACAGGTTATTGGAGTGCATATGGCAGACCCAGAAGATATCACATTCTCCCGCTTAATTACAGCTGGCTGGCAATTAGCAAACAACACATAATTATGGCGATGAAGCAGTTCAGTGAGTGCCGAATTGATTTAATTTCATAAGTGTTATATTCTTCTTGTCCTACGAGGATTTAAACCCAAACTTCTGGATCGACAGTCCAGCACGCTAATCACTAGGGTATTCTAGTGTACTGTTGCAGTGTACAGTCGCTGTGCTCATTGGGATGGGAAGATGGGCACACCAGACGGCGTCACATGCCGAGGCTAAGAAACTGTGGTTAACAGTTCATCATAATGCATATTCCTTAGGCAACGACGTTCACCGTGATTTTGAAAGGCCCTTAAAAGGCGCAATATAAATCTTCATATATATATATAAACATACAAACGGTAAATTAAGGCAAGCTGCGGTAACGTAATGTATGGAAACGATTTTGTTTCAGGTCAACTACTGCTATAGCGCAAATTTCTTGTATAAATCGAAGTCGATGTTATTCTATATCTGTTTTAATTCTGTCCACTGGATTTGTGGTCTTTGGAACTCGGTCTTACTTAGTAGCGACCATCGATTGAGGCCTTGAACGTATGTATGTATGCATGTAAGTATGAAGATAGTTAATATAGCGCTTTTATACTACCTCTCAAACGCGCTGAAGTACCTTACAGAAGACTGGTGCGTTACGATAACGGCGCTATAGAAGTTGTCAGATTAGACTAGATTAGAAATAAAAGAGATTAGATTAAAGATGTACTCAATGTACATCAATGCAAGAAGTTAATATGCAGTTTCCTCATCAGACAGATATCGTAATCGTAATCCCGAGATTTCTACAGCGTCCAACGATAGCCATGTCACTGAGACCAGCTTATTCACAGGCACTCAGTCAAAACAAAATCGATAGGCAAAAGTGTTCGGTTTGACAACCCTGCACCAATGTAGGCCTATGTGTATGTTTTTAATCCCTTTTTTGTCTCTTATTCTGCTGACCCTAAAGACTGATCGTTGCATATTAAAACGACAGTGTTACTTGTTGCGACATTGGGATAATGTTTTATATGAAAAAATAGTTCACACAAATGTACACCTTTTTCTATAGCGACCATATGGCCTCGACCCTGCTGATTTTTCAATGAATTAATCGTGTGAGATCCCTCATCACCGCTGCCCGTTTGAATGGGCGCCACACCATATCCTGACACCCCTTCTTCCTCTTATCTCTCTCTGCTCTCCAACCTCAAACACCACCACCCGTAGCTGCCACGCTGTCTCTCCGTCTGACTTTTGGATCTTGACCTGGAACCGGACCCCTCTGCCTATCGATTTTGTTTTGACTGAGCGCCTGTGATTAAGCTGGTTCCCGCGGCGAGGCTTTCGTTGGGCACTGTAGAAATCTCGGAACTACGATTACGATTACGATCCCCGTGTACAGACCGTGTTACCCGATATTCAAATCTTTGAAATAAGTCAGGATAGCACCGCACTTGATGGGTATTGTTAAAATACCATCTTGAAATTTGTTCTAAGAAATTGGGTAACAAAATTAGGGGTACTTGTCCTTTTGATCTTACCTTTGCATGCACATGAATATTTTTTCTTTGAATTAGTTTAATATAAATTCCTTTTGGTGCTGTTAAAAAGACAGGATTAGATTAGATTGGATTTTCGCTTGAGGTCGTTCCTAACGACCTATTTAGAGATTCTGTTTCCTGTCGGTGTCTATTTTAATGGAGTCGTTTGTAGCTTTCGTAAAAATCTGGCCCATGCTATTTTCTTCTCTCCCTCCCCTCTCTTCCACCCACTGAGGTTAAGGTTCAATGTTCCGAACTGCGAATTAGTTTCGGGTGTCTCTTTACTAACAAACAACAGCCGAGATGAACTGTCGCTGAGTCTATTTTTGTTTGAAAGTCTTTCTGGATGTCTACATGTGCGTCTATCTGTGTGTCTCTGTCTTCTCGTCAGTCTTGTTTTCGTTTAACTCTCTAGCTGATTCCGAGACCTCTCTCTGTCTCTATCTCTGTCTGCGTCCATATCTCTACCACATAATGTCTTCGTCTCTGTCTGTCTGTCTCTCTCCGTGCCTGTCTGCAAATGTTTGCCCAGTATCGCTCGTTGTATGTCTGCTTGTGTCTCTCCCTGGTGTCTTTTCGTCTGGATTTGATTAGGACTCGCGAACTTTAGTCTGTCGAGTGGATGGACTTTGGAGACGAGTTAAGATGTTTTGAAGTCTTTCTCGAAGATTCCGATGTCGCATCGAGTTCGGCTGACGTCGGCTTCTGCAAAGGCATGTCTCAACTTCACTCATCACCTCCCTCTCATCCTCTTAGTCGTTGTCGTCCACGTTATCATCTTTGCCATCCGTGTCGTTGTCGCCGTCTTCCTCCTGCTTCTACTGCTTCCCGTTTCACCGCCACTACCACCACTCCCACCACTCCCACCACCACCAGCACCACCACTCCCATCACCACCACCACCACTCCCACCACCACCACCACCACCACCAACCCCCACCACCACCACCAACCATTACCACCACCACCACCACCACCACCATCACCACCAGAAGCATCATCATCGTCGTCGTCATCATCACATAATCGTCGCCATCATCTTCGTTAACATCATTATCATCATGTTATATGTGTATGTATATATGTATATATATAAATGCATGAATGCATGCAGGTATGTATGTTTGTATGTATGTATGTGTGCATGTATGTATGTGTGTATGCATGTATTAATGTGCTGTTGTATATTTGTGCATGTGACGTAAAGTCTGGAATAAATAGGTCACAAAAGGTTGTGATTTCAGTGATGAAAGGAGTTCGAAGAATTGCGCAGTTTTACCCGCACAAAACGGGTGCCCGAAGATTCCGCGATGACGTCACAGGGCCGCGGAGGCGTCAGCACAAAAGAACACGAGGGCTGAGGGAGGGGAGGGTAGAGTGCCTTGGACCCGTACGTTCCACTTGACTGGCAAACCGTGCAGTCCGTTCTGAGTTTGGTGGGTAATGTTTAGTCAGCCACCAAAGCAGAATCAAATCATTGTCCCGATTGCTACGAACGAACTTCGTTGCTACCACAGCGACCTAAGACCCAGCGACAAGGGCAAAGTACCTAGGGTAGAGTTCCAAGAAGCAAGGACCTAGAGACGAGGACAAAATTCTAAGGACAGTTTCAACGACAATGAAACGGTCCTTGGGCTATTTTAACGAACAGGAACTGGCAAGATTAAGGACAGACACTGGTGTGCCATCGACTGATAAAAGGCGCAATAGAAGCTACACCGACACTACATGGCACTGACACTATTGCATCGTGCAAGGGTCACTGTCGGTGATAGAGCTCAGTCAGCTCGTTGTTTAAAGACGTTCTTATTTCCCCGGGGTTCTCATGCTGGAAGCGCCTCTGAGTAGTTTGTTCTGTAAGAAGCGCTATATAAGTTATCAAATACAATACGATAAGCTCCTTTACTTCACGCGACATTTTCTTCCACACGGGTATCTCACTCATATGTTAATTCGGCCCGTCTTATGTCGTGTCGATGTACTCATTCACAGCTGAGTGGTTTACAAGATGACGTCAGTGGAACAGACGTTTCGAATAGTCTTAAGGTCTAAGCGTGATATCGAACCCCGGACTTTTCGGCTGAGAGTAAGAAAGAAAGGAAAGAACCTAGCTAAAGAGAGAAAGGGATGGGAAAGGGAATTAAAGGAGAGGGAGTGGCGGACGGAGTGAGGTTGAGAGCTGGGTACAGAAGGGGTGGAGGAGGGGCAATGAGTGATGGAATGCGGGAGTGGGACTCCAGAAGTAAGAGAGGATAGAAGTATGGAAGAAGGGATATAGACCTGGAAAGGAAAAAATAAATAGAGAGCGATAGACGGAGGAGAGATGTATGTATGTATGTATGTGTGTATGTATGTATATATATATGTATGTATATGAATGAATATATCCGAATATTTATAGAGCGCCTTTTAAGCACCCTCAAAGGCGCTAAAACATGACTAACTGGATGATACGTGTAGGGTGCCAGATAGAGTCAACTGAACGAAATTACACATGCACCGTATGTTGCGGCTCTCGATTTTAGAATCGTTAAGATGATCTCTCAGAGTTTTACGACCCATAGCTAATAAAACTTTGGAGGGATCATCTGCCCTCTACCCCACCCCTCCACCGCAAGGGGCCGAAAGAGAGACGCCCAGGTCACCAAGAACAATGAGTCTTCGTCGTAAACAGCATCGTCTGGCCAACTCAACCCACCAGAGGGCGACCCTTAAGTCTGTCGTAAAAGAATCGACTCTGGACCCTAGAACCACGAAAACAGCAAAAGCAGTAAGATGACCCGCGTTAGAAGGCATTATTGGAAACTTCTACGGGGCAATTAGGTTCAAAGTTTCCCCAAATAAGGATAAGATCTGTATGAAAGGAAGGGAGATACTTGTTCTCCTCTTTGGCTCATATATACATACATAAATACATACATACATACATACATACATACATACATACATGCACATACATACATACATACATACATACATACATACATACATACATACATACATACATACATACATACATACATAGATGATTACGACATCATAGCTACTCATAGCATAGAACTTGTCACTTTTTGTCAATTCTCTTAGCAAACCGACGCGACGTCCGTGACGCCAGGCGTCATGAATTATGCGTCAGGCACAATTCAGAGTCAATGACACACGAATCACCAGCATTGAATATGTCCCATACAATTAAAAAATAAATATTACACGCAGCACAAAAATATATCTGCATATGTATGTGTTTTATATATATGCACATATATATGTATATACACAAATGTATATGTATGCATCTGTCTGAATAAAGATACATGTAAACATAAATATATATATGTACTTACATATTTTATATATGTATATATCTGACTGCATAAAACATTCATGTGATGAAATAATACACAATCAACCTTAATATGTTTCTACAGCTATGTATTCGTCATTTACAAATATGTATGTATTTATATATACACATGTATAGGAATATTCATTTACAGTATGTATATTTGTAGGAATATATAGATATCCGTGCGTCATAAACTTATACATGTATGTGAACAAATATATCTGTGTGTGTGTGATTGTGACTGAAGATGTTTGCGCAGTCGTGCTTTGAAAAATCTTTTCACTTCGGAGATGTTTGTCGTTGAAAACTCTCTTGAGATATGAGCTGGCGTCTCGTGTTTTTACGGCTGATTTTTTTGTTTGCTGAGTTTTGCTCTACGTCCAATTCTGCGTAGGTATAAGATCCATTTACACAGGCAATATGCCAACAGCAGGTCTACCGGACCATTTAAGGGGCCTTTAGGTCTATACATGGCAATGCTCATCTGGAAAATACCCTGTGGCGTGGGTTGACGATTTCGCAATTGCGCTCAAGTTCCAAGGGCCGTGAGGGAAGCGTGGTTATGGATTTAGGGGTTTTTACCCCTAGAGATGATAACATAATCCTTATACCACTGCACTGGAGCAAAAAAGCCTCTGGGAAGCACAGTATTGCGCATTTGCAAATGGGGTTTCCCGCTATGGCGCACTTCTTAAGATCGTGTTTAACCCCTCATAACATCAACGCAGCCAAAAACACAGTTTAGTAAGAAATTGAGGTGGGTGTATGAGGTGGGTGTAGGGTTTTGACACAACTGACAAAATAAGGTCACATCACGTCAAGTTTGCGTCAAAGCATTTATATAGCGTCTATCAGCGAAACTCATCAAAAGCGGATAAAGCAACATCTCAGAAGTATTCACGGTACATGTATGTGTAATTCTCAACATTTGTATAGCACCTTTAAAGAACACATAAAAGCTGACGCTACCTGTTGTGTATGAACATTTATACAATGCATTTCTATAATCTCACAGAGGCACCTGTATGAAATAAGGGATCTTACCACCATCACGTTTGGATCAATGAATGTATCAAGGTATCCGTAAGTGGCGCTAAATAAATTTTACGAATACAACGAAGATGTAAAAGAGGTGTATAGGTAGCCTATTTTAAGAACCCTGAGTAAATGCGCAGCGTAGATGGTTATCTAACTCATTTAGGCGACAAGAGGAGCCACTTGGGGGAAAAGAGAATGTATGTTCAGCTGAGTCATCGAAAACTGAACGTGTGTGTATAGCCAAGGCAGACTGCTCTCAAAGAAGGAAGGTCCGACGCATGAAAAGTAGTAAAGTCCCTGCAGTGTGTTCCCTACCGCGCGGAAGGCAGGGCCTATGAAAGGGGCTCATTTCCAGCTCTTCGCCCCTCGAGCCGGCATTGGACGAATCCAAGGTCCTGGACACGGGGCCAGTGCATCGCAGGACATGTGTTTTTCCCAGTACCAAATTATGCTGCTTCGTGATAGCGACAAGTATGTGTAAAGAATGGGTCCAGGGTCATTACGCGAAAAGTAGCCCTCAGAGTTCTCAGCAATCACGTGAAAGGCTTATTCCGGGACCATAATAATGTACTTCACAATCACCATCACCACCACCACCACCATCACCACCACCACCACCATCACCACCACCACCACCATCACCACCACCACCACCATCACCACCACCACCACCATCACCACCACCACCACCATCACCACCACCACCACCATCACCACCACCACCACCATCACCACCACCACCACCATCACCACCACCACCACCATCACCACCACCACCACCATCACCACCACCACCATCGCAAAACATAAAATGTTAATTGTTCGGAACAATGAGATAGGCAGAATCTGTTATGTGATAATGTAGCTTCTGTTGATTTCTAAATTACTGCATTAAATTGTAATGTAAATAGTTAAGTGCAACGTAGGGCTGGTATATGTGTAACGCGTCGTCATCATCATCATCATCATCATCATCATCATCTCATCATCGTCACCGTTATCACCATCATTGACATCACCACCACCAACATAATCTTTATCATCATCATCATTATTACAATCACCATCAGCATCACTATCAGCATCATAATCGTCGTCATCACCATCATCATCGTCATTGTTATCATCATCATCATCAATTCCCACAGCCAGCCATTCTTTACTTCATTTGTCAGATTTAATGTTTTTTCATGTTTAATTAATGATGTCTTCTTTTCAATTGTCCATCCATGCAGTTTCGTCTTGGTGAGTATATATATATATAATGCATGCATATAAAATAAAAATATAAAAATTAAATATAATATGTAAGTTTGTATAATCATCATACATAAGTCAACTGATGATTATACAAACAGTAAAATGCAGAAGAGCGCATGTTTGCCAAATTCCGGGAACAACTCATTACAGCAATTTGCCAACCACACAATTACTGTAAGCATAATGTAGGTAATGCCTCACACTTGTTCGTCTCTTACTAGGGGAATTACGCTTCTCGTACTGCCCTCCCACATATGTGCCAATTTTTAATCACCTCACTGCTTTCATCATATTTAATTTTTTAATATCTGTGTGTCTGTGTGTGTGTCTGTCTGTCTGTCTGTCTTTATCTCTTCCCGGTTATCGCTTGGACCTCGTCTTGTTCGGTCGAACGAAATCTACTATAATTACAATTATATAGCGCCGTTATCATTATGCACAAGGCATTAATCGATGGTCGCTTCAAGTGAAACTCTAGCCAAAAATCGTAATCCTTGAAGAAGCCCGGTCAAAATCCGACGTATACGGATAAAATGAGGCGATGATGGGTAAGAAAGTTGAAACGGATGATTCTTAGGTTTAGACTTTATTGACATGAAAGAAATGACATGGTGATATTTGGAATTGGAGCGGAAAGAGGGGTAAGAGGAAGAAAGGGAGTCAGGATAGGATCTGTGAAAGAGGAATGTTTTCAGTTTTAAGTGAAAGGCCAATGCAGAAATTGCAAGCGTTGGAGCATAGGTGAGTTTGTATGATGGGTCAGATAACTGTCGCAGTTCTGGGGGAGTTTATTCCAGAGTGCATGGTGGGGCAGCTATGGCTATGGAGCGATTACCAAATTTTAAGGATGAGGTACGGACGGGCGGAGAAGTGTTAGGGTAGAAGAGGAGCAGGTTGAGCGGAGTGGTTGGATTGTAAATAAATCACGAGGATATGAGGGTTGGGAGGATTGTAGTCGTATCAGAGGAGGATACTCAAACCCGCACAACTCGCGTTACAAGGCGAACGCTCAAACAATCGACCAATGGTAGCACTCGTACTAAAACAGGACAGGGCAGAACATAACAGAATAGAATAGAATAGAACATAGCAGAACATAATAGAATAGAACAGAACAGAATAGAACAGAATAGAATAGAATAGAACATAACAGAACAGAATAGAATAGAACACAATAGAACATAACAGAACAGAATAGAACAGAATGGAATGGAATAGAATACAGTTGAATAGAATAGAGTAAATTAGGAGATGATGGAATAGAATGGAATAAGATGGGATATGATAGAATAAGATAGAAAAAATACAATGGAACAGAATAGAATTAAATAGAATAAGGTAGAATATGATGTAATAGGATAGAATACAACATATATGGAACAGAATGGAATAGAATGGAATAAGATAGAATGGAATATAAAAGAATAGACTAGACAAAATAAGACAGGATAGATTAGGATAGATTAAAATAGAATGAAATAAAACAGAATGGAATAAGACGGGTTATGATGTTATAGGGTAGAATAGAAGAGATGTGGAATCAAATGTAACAGAACAGAATAGAACAGAGTAGAAAAACGTGAGATATGATGGAATAGGATAGAATGTAATGGAATAGAATAGACGGTCAAGAGGACACCTAGATCGCAAAGTGAAGCTTACGCTACAAAACAATAATCTAGTTAAACAAATTCGTAATTTATTTCTACACGTTTCCTGCTGCGGGGTATTTTCGATGACACATCGCACATGACGCCCTCTGGTATCGGCTGCGCAGCTCCTGTTCCGTTTCTAGGCCTAAACGGGCCGAAATTTCAGACGACCCAGAATAGGCCTATTATGACTGTTTGCTCCAACCAAAGCGGGACAGTGCCCGCGAAGCCTGCAGCCGGATCTGGTCTAAGGCGTCGTTCTCCTGTCACGGGGCCCAGTAAAGTAATAAGACCAGACCCAGCTGGAGAAGCTAAGTATAAACGCAGATGATAATTATCGATAATTGCGAACTATCTAGGGTGAAGTTGTTGTTGTAGGACGATGGGTATAATTGCTAGCAACTGGCGAATGAGAAGCTGACAATGAGATTCAAGCGATTACGTAGTAAAAGTGATGTCGTCATTGTTGACATTTACGTGGCTCCAGTACGACCACCTAGACTTCGGTGGTTGCCAATTTGAAACCGTCTGATCTGTCACAGAGATGCATACGTAGATACTGTTAGATACATAGATAGTTGGGCGGATGGATGGATGAATGGACGGACGGACGGAAGGATTGATAAACAGATGGGCGGCATGACGGACGTAGAAATAGACAGACAGACGGATGGACGGACAGACAGACAGACAGACGCTCTGACCCACCCACTCCTGCAATTCTTTGTTCAGTCAATGGACATATAGCGTGTTAACAAACGCTGTACTTACTTACTTATTTACAGCTAGCCAGACAAGACAGACAGACAGACAGACGGACAAATAGTCTCAAGTGCTTGGTAAGCTCTTTCGCATACACGTAGAACCGGACCAACGGAGATTCATACAGGCATGGACAGTTTCTGCTCAAAGCTCACAGTAGCTGTGCCCCTAACTGTTTACCCATACACTACATAGAAGATATAAAATGTGTGCGTGTGCGTGTGTGTATGTGTGTGATTTATGCATACTGTGGCCTATGAATGTGCGTGCACTCATGCGCAAATTCGCATTTCAAGAACTACATACAACCGTGCATTAGGGAGTCTTGCCTCAAGATCGACTGCATGCACAGTCACGGCAGTGATAAAATGTATATATGTATATAACTGTATATACACACATATACACGAGTAGTCACTTACATTTACCTACACCACACGCGTATATGCCGCCGTAATCTTTAGAAAGTTTGAGTCATGCCCGAGGAGATCCATCCATACAGATCTTATGGTGTCAATGAACGCCGTATTGACAGACTACACAGTCTCATCAGTAATCATCTGGAACACATGAAACAATAAGTAATGAATATCGTATGGGAACAGCTATGATAAATTTCAATATATATGTATGTAAAAACTGGGTTTTATATATATATATTATGTATTCATTGATTGAAGCCGTTTATTGATTCGTCAACAACAGAAAAATACAAGCATAATGCAATAATAATACAATTGACAAATCTCTCCAGCTGCTACTGTTAAAAGAATAATCCCATCAACATACATACATACATATATACATACAAACATGATACATGCACACATACGTTGTACATACATATATATATATACATACATACATATATACATGATACATGCACACATACGTTGTACATACATACACATATACATACATACACACATACATACATACATACATATACACAAACATACATACATACATATACACAAACATACATACACACATACATACATACACACATACACATACATACGTACATACGGACTTCCCCTTACCATTGCGAGAGTTCCAGATGGCCAAACGATTTTTTATCTATTTAAACTGTTTATTAATGCATATAATTCATAGGAAATAAACAAAAAACATAAATGCCAAGCTTTCAAGCTTAAAATTTGCAGAACAGTTACAATTGAGACTTTCAGATTTACATAATTTAGCAGCTGATGCTTGAATTCTGTGCAAGACAAAGTATTAATGATGGTTGAGAGAAGACAATTCCTAAATGATAGTGAACTAGAGCATTTGATTGAAACCAACTTCATGTTAGTTTACGTGCTGCCTCGGATCGACATTTGTAAGATGTTCTCATGTTACAACTGTGAATAGCCACAACCTGGAGAAAGTAGTCATCACATAGTTTCGGTGGAGAAAGTAGTCGTCAAAGAGTTACGGTGGAGAAAGTAGTCATCAGAGTTACGGTGGAGAAAGTAGTCGTCAAAGAGTTACGGTGGAGAAAGTAGTCATCAGAGTTACGGTGGAGAAAGTAGTCGTCAAAGAGTTACGGTGGAGAAAGTAGTCGTCAAAGAGTTACGGTGGAGAAAGTAGTCATCAGAGTTACGGTGGAGAAAGTAGTCGTCAAAGAGTTACGGTGGAGAAAGTAGTCATCAGAGTTACGGTGGAGAAAGTAGTCGTCAAAGAGTTACGGTGGAGAAAGTAGTCATCACAGTTACGGTGGAGAAAGTAGTCGTCAAAGAGTTACGGTGGAGAAAGTAGTCATCACAGTTACGGTGGAGAAAGTAGTCGTCAAAGAGTTACGGTGGAGAAAGTAGTCATCACAGTTACGGTGGAGAAAGTAGTCGTCAAAGAGTTACGGTGGAGAAAGTAGTCATCACAGTTACGGTGGAGAAAGTAGTCATGACAGTTACGGTGGAGAAAGTAGACATCACATAGTTACGACAGAAGCTTACTCTGGTACCGATACAAGTCACGAAAAAGCCAATTTTAAATCTGGTGTTAGGGTTAGGGTTAAGGTTAGGGTTAGAGTTAGAGTTAGGGTTAGTAAAAGTATCCGAGATCCACAAGTGAGACGTAGGGGAGGCGCTCATCTCGTTTTCTTGGCCCTTGAGCCGGCAATGGACGAATCCCAAGGTCCTGGACACGGGGCCAGCGCAACGCAGGATTTGCCGTTTACTTCCCCGCTTACACCCGTATTAAATTATACTACTTGGTGACAGAAACGCGGTGTGCACAAACAACTTGTCCAGGGTCGTTACACGGAATCGAACCCGCAACTGCATGATTAATGACCAAACGCGTTACCGATAGACCACCGTGCCGCAGTTTTAAGGTTAGGGTTATACACTACATTCTGTTAGCCTGTATATAGCTGCCAGTTACATATACAGGCTATAGGCTACAGGCTATATGCAAACAGCACATGTTTGCATTGCTTGTCTGAAGCCTGTCACTGGCGGTTTACACTATAAAACTGTATAATATATTATAAGTAATATATTATAAGTAACATATCATAAATAATATATAATGTGTATATAAATATATGGAAGCATACTACGAAATAGCTTTGTGTATAATTGAAGTTTTTGTGTAAACGCTATATATAAAACTAGCTAAGCAAAGTTTAAATCCATATATATATATATATATATCTATGCTACACCTATATTATGTAGTATATAGTGTTTATATATATATATATATATATATATATATTCAGAGGACTTCCCTTAATAGATAGGCAGAGGTATAGAGAGGTCTATCTGTAATGTGTGTAGGCCTATTTATCTGACAAATTGCGATTGGGGCAGAGTATGTTTGCACTGAATGTCTAAAGCCTGTATCTGGCGTTTACAGGAGCCTGTTGAAGGTACACAGCGTCCAGACAAGCACACAGATCATACAGACCATTTGGAGATTATGAGTAATTATATATAATATTATTATCACATATATATTTATGTGTGTGTAAACATAGACTATATGTGTGAGGCCTTCAGTACAATGTAAATCGGTTGGTTAATGGAAAACTTGGGATTGAGCGTGCGCTTTTAAGAATACCGGTTTCATACACACGTACACACACAAAGACACACATAAACACACATAAGCACACACACAGATCAAGGATTATTTATTTAAATTCATTTTTACATTCGTGGACTGTCTCATAACGCCGCTGGAGGCGCTGTCGCTAAACTTGGAACTCTGCGTCGAAGGGTCGAATATTCACTGCAAGAACGATCTATGTCGTACATTTTGAGTACTTCGGGGCTTCAGACTGTTTGGCGTAGCTGAAACAAGCAATGTTACATGTTTCATTTCGTTTGAGACAGGCGCTGTAGAAGCCACATGTCTGCTATATGATCGCGTGTCTGTAGATTATATTTCTATGACCTCTCGCATTTCATCAGGGTTCCTCTATCGGACTACAATTCTTGACTACGGTTTCACTTGAAACGACCATTGTAAATGTACATGTTTTTCTATGGCCACCGTATGGCCTCGACCATAATCATTTTTCAATGAATCTTTCGGGTGAAATCCTTCACCACCGCTTCCCCCTTTGAATGGATGCGGCGCCATTTAAGCTCCCCGTGTACGGACCATGCTAGCCCGAGATAAGAATCTCATAAACATAACCATCACCGATAAGCGAACCGACATCCTCACGCACAGAGGCGCCTTGACATTGATTGATGCCTTGTGCGTTCTGATTATAGCGCTATAGAAGTCATTAGCTTAGATGACTAACCTAGATATTTATATGTGTACAATACTAGGCCTATATCCATCCAGCTCAAGTTGACCTTGTTGTTCCAGCCTACATATCTGCCTAGTGAAGTAGGCACTCCACTTACACGGACCTGCACCTTTACATTGACACATCTGGCTACCTGCCTCGACATCTACTCACCTAAAACGAATACCTGTATACCTGTCCATACCTGTAGGTTTACTTGTTTGCATAAAAGTACATTGGTCCGTTAAGCGTCCCGCAGTTGTATCTATTAGGACTCTTATTATGCGCCTCTGCGGTCCGTGAGGTCGTAAGTTAGAAGGCGGTGCAGCCACTCGACACGCCACCTATCGGCCGTATAATTCTCAGCGATTACAGGTTCTCGACTGTCTGTCTGTCTGAGCGCCGATGGATTTAATGTATGTGCATAGGAGTCGCTCTTCGCTCTGCGTGCAGTGCCGTCTTTGTATCCGTCCGTATCTGTTGGTGTCAGTTTGTCTGGATCTGTCTGTGCGTCTGGCGTCGTGCGCAGCCATGTCTGTCTGCCTGTATCTACTTCGGTACGTGTCTTGGTCTCTGTTGCTGTCTGTGTTTGTCTTTGTTATTCTGCCGCTGTGTTTGTCCATGTGTGTGTGTGTATGTGTGTGTTTGTAAGTACGTATATGTCTCTATATCTTCCGGTCTCTGCCTTTATGGTTATCCATGTGTCTCCGTATTTGTGTCTTTACGCTTACCTGTGTATGTGTCTTTGTATCTGTCTCTTTCATTCCTTTCATTCACTGTCTCAGTGCATGTACGTATGCATATATCTTTGTACGTATGCATGTATATATGCATCTATGTGCGTACGTATGTATTTACGTATATAGATGACATTTATATAGCGCCTTTTTACCCCTCTAAATTGCACTCAATCTAAGTTTTCGTCTCTATCTCTGGCTTTGTCTCTGTCTTTGTCTCTATCCCTGTCTCTGTGTGTCTTTCTGTTTGTTGCAGCTGCATAATGTGTGTGCTTGGGGAGGTAAGCAGCAGGAGAGTATAAAGAAATCCACAGATCACGTCTCAATGGTACTTGTGTTTCAGCTTGCTTATCTCCTCTGCTTGAACCCAGCTTAAACCGAATTCATACCCATACGCCTACGTAACCAACTCAAGAAAATTCCCTACCTCTCTGTCTCCCTCAGCCTGGACTTTGCCTTCACCCTTACTTTCACTGCCAATTCTCCTATTCGCCACTTAGGTGGGATCTTCGACCAAAACTCCAGCTATTCTGATCATATCACCCATCTTTCCCGCTCTTGCTTCATGCATATCCGTGACCTTCTCAGAATCCACCCTTGACTTCAAAACCGCACCTACCCTCGCCACATCCATAGTCCATGCTAAATTGGACTAATGCAATTCACTTTTTCTGAATACAGACACCATCAAATAAACCGCCTCACAGATTGCTTTCACTCGTGTTACTACCAAAGCCACCAAATACCGTTACATCTCAAACCACTTCACTGGCACAGAATAGAAAATCCTATCACTAACCTACAACACACTTCAATCTTCCCAATCCTACTATTTTTGTCCCTTATCTACAATTCAACCACTGAGCTCATCCCTCTCCTCTTCTGCCCTTTCATTTCTCCCCCTTCCGTCACCTGAACCTTAACAGTTGACCGCTGCATAGCCTTAGCTGCTTCACTCCTCTGGAATAAACTCCAGCCATGATTACGCCAATTATCTGACCCATCCTATGAACTCCCCAACACTTTACCTCTTGCAATCTCTGCCCAGGTCTTTAACTGACAACTAAGAACACTTTTCCACAGAGCCAATCCTGATTCCTCTTCTTGTTTTCTATCTTGCGGATCCAATTCCAAGCGCCATCCACCGTAGTCTTCTGACTGTCTGACCCTTGTATCTTGACCAGGAACCGAATCTGACCCTTCCTGCCTATCGAATTTGTTTGACTGAGCGCTTGTGACTTGTCCCGTGACTTGGCTTTAATTGGGCGCTGTAGAAATATCGAGTTTACGATTACGATTAGCAAAGCACACTTTAAAATGCTAATAAAGATAATGTTAGGCCACTACTAGTCTAGTCTATACATATGTGAACTCTGTGTAGGTATATTATATATCCCATGTTGACCACAGACAGACAGACAGACAGACAGACAGACAGACAGACAGACAGACAGACAGGCAGGCAGGCAGGCAGGCAGGCAGGCAGGCAGGCAGGCAGGCAGGCAGGCAGGCAGGCAGGCAGGCAGGCAGGCAGGCAGGCAGGCAGGCAGGCAGGCAGGCAGGCAGGCAGGCAGGCAGGCAGGCAGGCAGGCACTGGCCTAAAGAATAGTTTGCCAGGGTATGTTTAAGACTAACCTGAGCGATAATATTTGCACAGGTATCTAAGCAGAGGTATATAAGCAGCCGTTGACATACTTTCCTTTACGTCAGTTAGGTCATATACTGGATCAAATGCACATACTGAACAACTGCACATATGTTTAAATGATCGACAATGATCCTTGGACCAATCGATCACCATTTTGATCATTCACTCGATCATACTACTGCTAATATCAAACAAATTTGTGACCGTGTCTGAGAAAACCCTCGCAAAGTCGGAAAAATCAAGATGCGAGAAATCGACTCAGAAGGCCGTTACGCATAAAAACACGTCCGAAAATACGTTTTACAGAGATGCACAATAGATCAAACGAAGGGTCATAGGCTAAATTTCAGGCTACATAATTAATATTGCATGACAAACTCTATTTAATTTTCACAAGGGGCCTAAATTTTAGACAAAATTTAACTTGCGATTTTTGAAACTTTTCGCGCATAGATGCACGCATTATGTAACTTTTTATTATTTATGATAACAGCATGCGGTTTTTAAAAAAATATTCAACACTTCCAACTCAATCAAATGTAACATTTAACCAATTTTCGAATTTATCCGATTTTGTGAGGGTTTTCTCATGAACAGTCACACTTTTAAAACCGTTTTTGAATCATCTTCTTCGACCATTAATTTAATCATTTACTCAGCATTCAATTAATTAATTCAATAATACATTAATTTAATCATTTACTCAGCATTCAATTAATTAATTAATTAATTAATTAATTAATTAATTAATTAATTAATTCAAAGAATTCGACAGTCTAGCGACTCGACTATGTTCCATACAATTTCTCTCCTAGGAGCCCTATTGCTGTTTAGAAGACGCAGAGGCAGGGCAGGGCAGGGAGACACAGCGAAGCGAACACACCCACCCACGCAACCACGCGCACACACACGCCCACTCATACGGATAAACAGCGAAGACCCACATGACTGGCGTTCCTAGTACACCAGACTCGAATCTCACATCTCCACAGGGCCCTGATTACCAAATCACACCACCACACTCCGTTCGGCGAATCGACGATAATCAATTTTATGATACATCTATCTATTCTACGCAGTACACACGCGCAGTTTAAATGACTTGCGATACAGGACGGTATATATCGATAGCAAGAAACCTAATTTCGGCAGAGGATGTGATTGCAACAGATCAAAAACAACCGCCTGTTTCAAGTAGATAGTTCATATCTTAAAAACTCTAACACTCGGCCAATGTACATTCTATATATAGATAGTATGTTCATATATATAAAATGTTTATATATAAAAATATAGATCTGTTAGTAGGCGTGAGGTTAATATTGTGTAAACTAAACGCATATACAGTTATTGACCACGTAGCAAGTGACTCATAGTGCAATGCAAAATTTACAGCTTGTTTTGCAAGGGGACTCCTTGTGTGTAAGATATCGTATGTCGAAATTTGAGGCTGATGCGCATTGTGTGTTCGTGGACCCTGGCAGTTAACGGCTTACGTATTCAAGTGGGCTGCTAAGATCTGTACGAACATTTTAATATGTCAATTTCTGACAATAAAGCGGGCATATCATGTCACAATTTGCTTTCATCGGTTTACATATTGATATTCACGCCCAAAATGCTTGGTTACCCACAAATGCTGTATAGAAGGTACACTTCGCAGAATGAACAGGACAGAAAGTTAGCTACAAAACGAGAGACAGATAGACAGACAGACAGACAGACAGACAGATAGATAGACAGACATTCAGTCTGAATGGCAGACAGAGTAAGAGAGACGTATGGATTACTTTTGTTAGAGGTGATGTTCAAAAGTTGGCTACACTGGGATCTATTTACCAAGGTTAGCTTGCCTTCACCCACTCTCTTAACGGAACTTGTCAAACGATGGGCTTTCTTCGGCACCCACCGTGTAATCAATTGTTGTTGTTGTTATTGTTGTTGCTATACATGGTTCAACTCAAACCATTTCCACTCGATGATGATGACCACCACCACCACCACCACCACCACCACCACCACCACCACCACCACCACCACCACCACCACCACCACCACCACCACCACCACCACCACCACCACCACCACCACCACCACCACCACCACCACCACCACCACCACCACCACCACCACCACCACCACCACCACCACCACCACCACCACCACCACCACCACCACCACCACCACCACCACCACCACGAACAACAACAACAACAACAATTCACCATCATCATCATCATCATCATATTGTTATGATTTATAACTGTTCGCTTTGCTACTTTATATAAACAGGAACAAAAACAACTTTCTTTGTAAATAATTACAACATATCGTTCAGTTTTACAGTTAAATACAAGTGACAAACAGACTTTCTTAACAACTTTGTTATCACGGTGTTGACAAACGAATACGTTGGACAAATGACATAGGAAAACTTAAATCAAAAGGCTTGTGAAACAGACTGAGACCTACGGTATCATAGAACTTTGTAGAACTATCATACCGTGAGCAAACACCACAGTAATTTAAATAGGTTTTGGCAGTGGTGGCTAAAAATAGCAAAATTGTTCAGATCTTCGAAGTTCAGGTTACTGATAATTAATTGCTGTCATTGGTTCGTATACGGTACTTTAAATTCAGACTGTTAATAATTCAATGGTTCGTATACGATGCGGCATGAGGTCTTCGCTGACGACTATAAAATATAATAAAAGGGAGTTTACTCTGCATGCCTGCGAAGGAATATTTCCGAGTAGCAGGGCAGTCATACCGGAGATGCACGTTGGAACCATAAAAACTGGTCGCGCCCAAAGGGTCGAACATGAGCGTCACGTGATATGCATTACGCGCAGGCAGTTGCGTCGCAAATACACACAGCCCTGGCAGCTCCACGACCAGACCCACGCGACGCGTTTTTATTACCCTAGCATCCGTCTCCCAGCCACTCTTAGCCTAATCAGAAGTATTCTTCCGCAATTCGACCAACGAGTCGCTCCCGGAGCTTTTAGGAACACATTCTTCTGCACAGGGTAGCACTGTCTAGTGAAATCGGTGAGACCAGAGAGGAGGCCTACCAGAGTGTCCAGAGAATCTCTTTAATAAAAGAACGTCCATTATAATATAATAAGCGAAAAGCGGTCAAACAATTTGCAGAATATAATCGCACTTTGTAATGATTACCCAATAAACTAAAATAAATAGTAACGATATATTTCATATATTAGCGACGCAGTAATGCCTCTATAAATTATTGTCAAGATGATTGTCAATATTAGCATGCCTAAAATACCAGAAGTGACGTCACTTCCGCTTTGGTTGACATGGCTATCATTACATGTAGAGGGATAAAGAAATGCCGATTGTTGCAAAACTGTATGTCACACAGTAAACAGTAAACAATTCATGACTTCATAGCCAACCTATACTGGTCGTCTGACGATGACATTTACCTATTGCTTATTGTTTCAGTATTATCAGTCTAGCAGCTGAAGTGACATCACAGTTTGAGTGCTATAAAATACGACTTCCGCTTGGGTGAATGCTAGAAGATCTTCTCGATTGTTGATCAAAGAGAAGGGACAGAAGATAAAAGAATGGCTCAAGATAGATGAATTTAGGGGGACGGCAAAGGACAGGCTGTGCAGCTAACAATAGAAAACAGATGCCGGCAGTTTTTACTTTTCTTCAATCAAAATTCATCCAACTGGGTTTTTAAATTGCAATTTTAAATTATAATTTAAAGTAGTTTTCTGTAACAAGCAGTTCCAATTACAGATCAAATCAAGTCGTATAAACTTTGAATTACACGTAAGCATGACGTTATTGAAATTGTCCGAGGTGATCCAATGATGAAACGATGGAAACTTGAAACTGAAGTCCTAAAACCCTTAAATATTGTTTTAAATAATAAAAAAATGTCGTGACATCGTAACATGATGTATAAATCCTATAACACCAATAATTGTCTTAAATAACCAGCAATGTCATCAAAGCATCGATATGATGACGTCAGTGAGGGGGAGCATTTTTGAACATTTTGCAATCTCCGGGCGCCACCGGATCAACAGACAACAGTAAATGGCTGACTCGAATGTAAAACTGCATTTGGCATATCATTCCAAAACCTGAGCGGACAGAAACCCACGATTGTATGCAAATGTGCACGCGGCTCCGAAAAAGTCCGTTGACTCTGAGCGCGCTTGCGCCTTGAACTCTGAACCCATTGGTGTCCGTTAGGTTGGTTCTGTATTATCGCTCGCAACTGGTCATTGCTAAAGAAGCCAAACTACCCGATAACATCGCTACTCTACGCTGCATAGATAACAAACATTAAGACCTGGGAACGCAACATACGTTTGATTATATTAGCAAAACACTAACGACATCTTAAAGAAAAGTTAAGCATTCGGGAAACTCACGATAACATTGGGCACACAAGCGCAAACGAACCCATGCATAATACCATGCAAAGAAAATTATTGGGAGAAGGTAACAGGACCAGAGTAAATGTCTACAGCCAGTTGCATACCTGTTATGCCGTGAGATGTATAACAAAGTTCGAAATGGAAGACAACTTTATGTAACGCCAGATGGTGTTATGAACGTGTGACGAAAAGACAGAACATGGAAGACAACGTTAAACACAGTGCGTGGTCAACTTCGCATAACTTAACAAGACATCAAACCTGAACACATTTTCATCTTTTCAATCATGATGATGACGATAATAATAATAATAATAATAATAATAACAATGAAAATAAAAATAAAAGAATAACCATAAGATAGTGTGCTTGAAGATACATGCCACTACAGCACTTTAGAAAATACTAGTTATATATAATTGCCAATAACATAACATCACACGGAAATAATTTAAATATATTAGAATAGTCATAAACGAATGAATTACAAGTTTGCATAAGATAATCATGATTTTTCGTGCTGATGAGCAGCACACATATATAAGCACAGGTAAATTGTAATTAACATGTAACACATATATCTCCGAATAAATAGACGTGTCGTATGTTCGAATAGAACCTGCATTATAGATTTAATGTTTAAAGTCTAGCGAATAAGTTTAAATAAAAAGCTCAATGTGAGACGTCATTTAATTTGCATCGTAGGCAATACATTTAAAATCATTGTGTGTAAGTAATACGAACAACCACACTTACGCAAGCCGGCCCTATGGTGTGCATGCAAGATGAAGTTCGTATTGCAGATTATTTCTGGGCATCTTTGGGGTTACAGAATAAATCAAAACGGTCGAATGATATGTACAATACGTTAACGACCATTTTTACTCAGAAAGTGCCGAAATATCGCAAAATCGTTAAAAATATGACGTCATCCAAAGTTAGTGACGCGTCAAATATCGCGAGAACAATCGCCATTTTGAGTGCGTACTGGTGCGGCTTCTTAACCATTTTATTCCATATTTTGTTCAAATTAGTGTATCAAAGTGATTTCATTTTAGGCCGTCAACCTGCTAATAATCTGTCTGCCACAATTATATCATGGATAATCAGCCTAGTTTTCGTTTAGGTCTCTCAATACATTCGTTAAATAATACCAAGTCAAAATGACGGCTGATTCATTGACATAACGCGTGCTGTGAGTCACTTAAATTAACAAGCAAGTAAGGAAGTAGTATAGCCATCTAGTAATATATAGAAGCCTGATGAGTAAACGTTACAATATAAACTTCGGCTACAATATACATCTTGTGCATATGGTAATAAATAGCGAAAACAGACAAATTGTAACGGAGGGCTGGCATCATTTTCGAAACTTGTGTTGACCATTGTCTCGTTTCTTTATGCACATTCCGCCTTTCAAAAATTTTTGTTGCAGACAAATAAGAATTGAAAATTAGAATTTATACGTGCAATATGCTTTGAAATTTGTAATATTTTATGAATTATATATACCAAAGTTTGAGTAATACTTTACAAAGCATCTTCATTTGTGTTGCAAACATGTTTTTAATTTTTGAGAATAAAACTCCAAATTGTCGAGTTATAAACAATAGTTTTTGAGTAAAACTGTACAATTTTTAGTTTCCCAAAAGAGACGAGAAAACAGAAAATTTCTGTATTCTTGCTAAATTGTAAGAAACCGCATCGAGTAAATTTCCACAAGTCACTGACCTTCCGTATCACGGATTTATATTAACATCTACTCAAAACTTTACCAATAGTTGTAGGGCCTACTGATAAAATACGTAAATAATTACTAGTTGCATATGAGTGTGCACTACAGGTCTTATATAATTTAGGTGTTAAATGGCTGTAAATAGTGCTTGTTGGCGTTCGGACGAGCAGGTAACCGTTACCTGCAGTCATCGCCACTGGTCAGTGCAAGGAAGCTGCGTCGTCGACAGGACCCTTGGCGTCGAACCCGCGACCACAGAACCCGCGGATAGCATAGTCGGCCTGTGCAGGCTGCTGGAACAGGTGCTCAGAGTTCGACGGTCGAGAACGGGTAGGAGAAGCAGGTAGAGTCGCGCGAGGCAAAGTCTGGGGCGAAGGTGGCGCCGACGGAGAACGGCGACAGCCCGGGGGAGTTGGGGAAGGCGGAAGAGAAGGACGAGGATGATCCGGCTGCTGCCGCTGCTGCAGCAGCTGCAGAGGAAGATGTGCAGGATGGAGAAGAGGAATCCTTATTAACCAGGTACTCGAGTAGAGAAACGATCTCCTGCTGGCTAAGTGAAGATGCGTGCAGCTGAGCAAGTAGAAGTAGCCAGGGAGAGGTGGCAGCCGGCTGGACCTGGTCGGACGCTTGCTGCGGCTGGCTGAAGGGCGTCTGGAAGCGTTTCACTTCAGACTGGCTGAAGACGAACTGGGCGACCGACGGCGGGTAGGCACTAGTGACGCCGGACGGAGGAGTGGTCAAGGCCACGCAGGCATGGTGGTCGTCGCTGAACATGGACGACGTTGGACTCGGAGCTGGGCTTTCGCTGAGGCTCGACGAGTCAGACAACGAAGAACTGAGCGGATCAATGGCGACGAATGGAAACGTTACACGTATGTTCTCTGCGCTCGGGTCGGACGAAGTCTGCCGGAGGGAGGGCTTTCGAGAGGACGACGACGACGACGAGGAGCCCTGCTGAAGCTTCTGCGACGCCAGGGCGGCCATGATTACCTGCTGCTTCTGGGCCAGTTGGGCCTTCTCGATCATCGAATCAGCCATCTGCTGTTGAAGCAGGCATCGGTTGATGAGGTTCAGGTATCGTTCCTCGTCGTTGTGTATGAAGTGGCAGCGGGGGCCGTACGGACACAGGCCCGTAGTGTGGTATGTCTTGCACAGATCCGTCTTGTACTTGGGATGCCTTGCTACGGTACGTAGTTCGTGCCGACCATGAGCGAACTGGCACTTCTCCCCGTACTTGCACGACCCGTTTTCCTCGAAAGGCCTGCACAGTTCCGTCTTGTACCGCGACGACGAAGAGCTGTTCGAAGAACCGGAAGTCTGGGAGGCACTCCTCGTCAGCAGGACGTTCGGATGCGGCTCACTGACGCTGCGATCCAGCTTCCGGTGCGCTCGGAAGGCTTCGGGAAACTCCGTTGCCACGTCGTCGGGACCTTCGGCGCTGAGAAGGGAGTGGCCTTGAGAGGTCTTCAGAGGACCTGATGTGGTCGTCATGGAGCGACCGAGGAGACGGCGGCCATCCGGTCTAAGAAGTCCACCGGTGGAGTTGAGCCTCTGAAGGCACTCCTTGCTCAGGACACTCGATTGCGGCATCTGAACAACGGAAACGGACAGATCAGGTCAACTGCCAGGAAAGAAAGTCGACAGAAATACGGAGAACAATATTAAGATGAGAAAATTGGAAGAAAGGAGAAAGGAAAAGAGAAAGAAAAAGAGAAAAGAAAAGAGAAATGAATGAAGGAAGAATGATGGAAGAATGAAAAGAGAAGACAAAGCAGAAAGATGAAAGAGAGAGAAATAGAAAGAAGGGAAGAACCAAAGAAAGAAAAACGAGAGACAGTGTAGAGTATATGGATAGAGACAGACGGAGAGACAGACAGAGAGAGACAGACAGAAAAAAGACAGAAATAGTAAGGCATTCACGGAGACGGAAAGTAAAAAGAGAGATACATCAGACATCCAGAGCTGGAAGATGCAATGAATGAGAAAAAATCTGGCCTGCAGTTGAGAAAATACATGGAGTGGTGAAACTGTAACAGGGAAGAGAACGAAGAAGAGGAAAGAAGGAAAGACAGCGATAGAGACAGAGGCAGCGGCATGTACATCAGACAGAACACAAGACCCACAGAAGAAGACAGTGACAAACACGGAAGCACAGCAAAAGACGTAGAGACACACACAAACAAAGTTGACGAACCTGTTGCTTGGCTTCGCTGAGTTCCAGTTGCAAAAGAAGCTTAGCCAGCTCCATCTCCTGCTCAGCAGAAGCCATCGTCGTAACTACCGAACAAAACTTCCAGAACTCCTTAACTCAGACAAAAGTCCTACGGAACACTGCTCTCCACACGATCGGCGCTCAAAATTCGACTTCACTGCAAACACTTAACGTGTGGTTAACTACTAGCGTTGAACTTGTGGTTAGACGACTAAGCAGAGCTGCGTGTAATAGGGAGCCTTAGAAACTCACAGCCAATGGGATCCGATGCCCGGCTCAGCCCGATTTGCTTGTCGAACCAACTGCGACGTTAAGGCCCTTTTATGCGATCCGACTTATATGTCGCAGGCCTTCGCTCGCTGTCCCTCCAGTGGCGAAGAAGGCCGTTCGGCTGCCCTGCTAAGGTACAAAGTGCTGGTCTGGCTCGCTTTGGCTTTAGTAAGCAGCCACCAAACAATGTCGGAGGAGGGATCAGGCCTGCTTTGAATATCTCCCGTGTCGCATAATCTAGCAGTGAATGTGCGCGCCGTGCATTTTGGGTGCCTCAGCTTAGTCATTGGACCGCCCTATTCACGTGATTGCACGTCTGCTCGGTGCTGTTCGGCTGCTTGTCTGTCTGCCTGCCTGTCTCACTGTCTCTCAGTCTTAGTATTTGGCTGTTCCTCTGTTTGTCTTTGTCTGTCTGCTGGACTGTTTGGCTCCACGTCCCTGTCTGTCCTGGTCTGTCTGTGTCCCTAGGTCTGTGTCTGTCTTTCGGTCACTGTCAATCTGTGTGTCTGTCGTGTATACATGTCTGTTTGTCTATTTACGCCTGCCTGGCTTCCTGCCTGCCTGCCTGCCTGCCTGTCTGTCTGTCTGTATGTCTGATGTATCAAAGGATGGGATTTGTTACTTGCAATCTGATCATAGGTCTTCGTTCGTTCGTTGACTATACCGGACTTCAGCAATGCGTGGGCCGTTCGTTGGTCCTGGACGAGTAGCCAAGGCCAACGCTGCGCTGCCCGACCCCTAGCGGTGGCACGGTTGGTAGCGAGACGAGCGGCGAACGGAAAAAGAGGGCCGCTGTCGGCGGAACTTGAGACAGCAGCAGCTTAGGTGAAAAAGACACGGATGGGGACTGGAGAGGAATGAGAAGAGGAAAAGAAGAGGACGGGGAAGAGGAGGACGAGGACAAGAAGGAAGAAAAACACGAGCAGTAGGATGGCCAGGGTGGAGAAGACGAGACAAGTAGAAATGAGAGGGAAGTGAGAAAGAAAAGAGTTTTAAAAGGATAAAATGGGAGGAAAAGAGGAAGAAACACAAGGACATGGAGAAAGAGTAGGAAGGGTATGTTGGAGAAAAAGGAAGAGAAAGAGGAGGAGCAAGATATTCGATGCAATGTTCCAACCGGAAAAACTCTTTCTCTGCTTTGGAGATTAACGACAACTTCGCGCAGGTGGCTTCAATTAAAATTCGAGTACCATCCATCCATCCATCCATCCATCCATCCATCCATCCATCCATCCATCCATTCATCCACCCATTCACCCATCCATCCATCCATCCATCCATCATTAATCTTTACATGAATGACGGATGATCTGTCTGTCTGTCTGTCTGTCTGTCCGTCTGTCTGTCTGTCTGTTCAACTCGTGCCCATCATCTGCTTAATTTCATCGTTAGACAGAATTCAGTCAGCTGACGGATCCGCTGCGCAACCGAAAGCGGAAGGTCCCCTCTGAATTTAAAAATCGCATTCCTATTCGGCTTTCATCCGTCTGTCTGTCTGTTTGTCGTCTGTCTGTTTGTCTGTCTTTCTGTTTGTCGTCTGTCTGTCTCTCTGTTGCGTCCCAACTATTTAGAGCGTTCGCTTTCCGGAAAATCTGAAATGCTTTCATTCTGAGACTATCATCGTTTCTACGGGGTAACCAGAACACGACCTGCGACTACTTTCATTCGCCCTCTCACCCTAAGTATGGGGTGATCGATGGGTGGTGGTTAGCGCTCAGAACATCAGCTCAGCGGTAGGGGATTCAATTCTCTGTCAGGACAGGAGATAGTGCCCCCTTGCGAATTCAGCGATAAAATGAGTGCAGCGACTGAGGGGAAGATTGCCATCATAATCTGAGCCTGCCGAGGCCTAGAAAATGAAGTCGCTAAGATTTTTTTAAAGACCAATGGTTGCAACTGCTGCCTTCTGTTGTTAGCTTAGAGGGATTGCATCAAATTGAATTTATTTTTTGCTGTTTTTATCGTATTGAAATATTATCATTATTGTTTATAGCCCTTGATGAGTATAAGCGAAGGATTACATTTCTTATTATTATTACTATATCATTACTATTACTATTATTATTGCTATTATTATTATTATCATCATCAGCAGCATCATCATCAGCATCATCATCATATTCATCATCATCATCATCATCATCATCTTCGTCGTCATCACCACCATTTTCATTATTATTTTTATTATTATTTTTATTATTATTGTTATTGTTATTATAGTTATTGTTATTATTAATATTATTGTTATTATTATTTTGACCATCATCGTCGTCATCATTATCATTCGTGTTACCCCAGTGCAGATATGATGTTTTCAGAGGAAGACGGACGAAGTTTAAGTTTGGAAAAGGATGTAGCGCATTGTTAGATGTTGCATTTAGTTAGAAGTGTTTTTTGACAACGAAATACAATTCTAAAGAATAGTTTCCCGGTGACGCATTCAGTTTTATTGAATGGCTGTTTCGACCCTTCTGTGTGTTTGAAACCGTTAAGCGAGGAATCGGCTTCAATTGAGAGATCCAGCAAAGCGTAGCGACAGCTGCCTATCGTTGCACGCACCGTTGCCTCCCTCGCAGTGTGCGTCATGCTAGCGATGAGGAATTTCTCCGGTTGACACATCCCGCCTGTATCATCATACTGTTTATAGTTGTCATCATCATAGTCGTGTCGTCGTCGTTGTCATCATCATCATCATCGATAGCATGCCCCTCTCTGGAATTTCTCCAGTTGACACATTCCGCCTGTATCATCATACTGTTTATAGTTGTCATCATCATAGTCGTGTCGTCGCCGCTATCATCATCATCATCATCATCATCATCATCATCATCATCATCATAACGTAGCATGATTGTTGTTTCTCGTCCTCGATGGTATAAACTTCAGGAACTGCGAACATGGTGTCATCTTTCGACCCTAGTTGGGATGTTTTGGTAGGGCTTTGCGCGTGTGCGCCAGCTGACCCTTGGTGACTCTTCTCGTCATCAGAGGGATGATTACTAATGGATGAATGTTCTGTTCTTAATGACATTTAACATCGTTAAGGGTAGCGCAGACAACGCCTCTAAGTAGGTTCTCATGAAGAGGTGCTATATACACATATCTGATTTTATTACAATAACAAAAATTACGTCATCATCATCGTCGTCGTTGTTGTCGTCATCTTCGTTATAGTCATCGTCGTTGTCATCATTATAAGCCGTTGTCGTCGTGATCGTCGCAGTCCTCATCATCGTCGTTGTCGTCATTATGATCATCATCATCATGTTTATTCTTATAACCATACAAACAAAAACAAATGATTACAGAAAATGACACAGTATTTTCGATAAATAGTGCGTGCATATTATTTTTTGATTGAATGGAAAGGTGAATGACTGGGTGAACTAATCAATGATCGATCGATCGATCGATTGGGTGATCGATCGATTATTGATCGATCGACTGATTGATTGAGTCAGTGAAAGATCGATCGATTTCACAAATTAAGAGACACAAGAGGGTCAACGAGAGGTATCTGCAGAAAAATTGCTCCGTGACGTCTATATACCCACACATACATCTATATGATTATATGTATATTTATATGGGTACATGTGCATGTTTGCCGGCTAATTTATATATGCGATCGAGGTTTGTAGGCTTTGAATTGACTCATAATGGAGCATTATACATGGTATAGCCAAGTCTGTCTGTCTTTCTGTCTGTCTTTCTTTCTGTCTGTGTCTGTGTCCATGTTTGTCTCTGTCTCTGTTATCCCCTACCTGTCTCCCCATCAAATAGAGCCAGCACTTGTTGATAATAGTCTACACGAGTTTATAGCGCGCTCTTTCTAAAAGATCTAATCTTTGTAGGCCGCCACAGCTCCTCTCAGCCTATTACAAGCGAAGTGTAGTCTACACGAAGAGTAGTCAATTATAGTCTATATAATCATAGGCCTAAACTCGTAGGCCTGTTCACGTCTTGGACTAAAGGCCTTGCACAGGGAAAGCGCCAAAACGCCTGCTGTAGGCCTACGTCTATTCATGCAATCGCCTAAACCCGTCCGACGTCATTCAAACCGAATTTGGAATTTACGTCGGTGGCTATTTTTAGACACGAATTGGCGAGGTCAAAGGGGTCACATACTCGGTAATTCCTACGCAATGGCTGAACAGGAATGTCTAATATCATAAACGAATTAAACGCCTCCACCTGTTGTCTTTAACTTCTGTGGCCGCAACGCTGTCATATGGGTTTCTGTACGATAGCATATCTATGTCATCTGGTCGCCTGTCATCCATTGTCTCTGAACATCTGGGTATCATCTAACCCAATCTCATGTCATCTAGTTTCTTGCAAGAGTACCTACAGAATATCTGGTGGTGGTGGTGATGATGACTAATTCAGATCTGATCTCGAATCATTTTAAACCTAATCTCATTAATATTTATCTTATATATAAACACTATATATATAAATATAGTGTTTATATATATACACACATATAAATAAACACAATATATATACAAATATAGTGTTTATATATACACATATAAATAAACACTATATATATGTACAAAGTGGATATCGTATATTCTTGAAGCGTACATTAAGGTTGGTTTGGGCTCTGCGTGAATCCTGGACACCGCAAGTCCTGATTTTCCACTTAACTGAGCACCGTTTGCTTACTGATTAATTTTTTTCCTAATAAACATTGACACCATCTAGGCAACGCTATTATGAGAAACTTAAAAGGCGCTAGATTATAAGAATACATACATACATACATACATACATGCATGCATGCATATATACATATACATACATGCATGCATGCATACATACATACATACATACATATATACATACATACATACATGCATGCACGCATATATACATATACATACATGCATACATACATACATGCATAAATACAGGCATACATACCCACATATTTACATAATAAATACATTCATGCTTCAGGAAAATTCGAAAAGCAGATTCGACGAAATAGGTCTATAAAACTCTTCAGATCAAAAACTACGTACGTCGTAGTCATGCTTAGCTGATTTTTAAAGGCTTTTTAAAGCGTTATTGGACCTGATATATACGGAGTTCTAAGGGGTTGCGCCATGGGTTGGGATAGGAGTGCGGAAGTGGAGTTGGGGAAATTGCCTCTAAACACGCAGCAAAGAAAAGACCTTTATGAGCTACAGAGACGTTGAAAGTTTTTCAGCAAGCAGTCGTGCGTGGTGGGCTACGGTGTTCTTGGGCATCAGGAGTCATTGGAGCGGAAAGAGCCTTCGAATGACACGGACTTTCAGCGCCAGCGTTTCATACATTCTTGGTAAGTACTTGCCGTCACGAAACCGAGCCAGATGGACGTAGAAATTTACCATACAAAAGCTCAGAGAGGCCTACAGAGCTGATCACATACACAGATGCATATATACAAAGACGCACACATACATAGGCCTATATAAATTCATGCGTACATCAATCGTAATCGTAATCGTAATTACGAGATTTCTACAGCGCCCGACGAAAGCCAGGTCAAGATCCAAAAGTCAGACGGAGAGACAGCGTGGCAGCTATGGGTGGTGGTGTTTGGGGTTGGAGAGAAGAGAGAGATAGGAGGAAGAAGGGTGTCAGAATAGGATCTGTGAAAGAGGAATGTTTTCAGTTTTGAGTGAAAGGCCGATGCATGCATATACACATACACACATAGATATTAATTAAGAGTCATTACTTCATACCTGCATAAGGCCCATATACATACTAAAATATTATTTGACAACAGCTATATCCTTTACAACCACTTGTCACAGCGGTCGTCCGAATTTACTCCGTCAAGAGGCCCTCTGGCGAATTCATTGCGATTTCTTAATTATTCGCTAGGTGGCGAACATTAGCGGTGTGCCAGAACAATGCACCGAATGGCCGAAAAGTAAAAACTAGGCCAAAAGTAATTAGATCAGAACTATACTTGACCAAAACACTAAGAAGATAAATTAGCGGTTGAAAAATCACTCGAAGCGACCCTATATAAACAATCACAATATTAAATTACCACTGGCCATTTGGGTGAGAGCATGAAAATGGTGATTACGATGAACCGATCCCGAACTGAACCCTTCTTGCCTATCGATTTTGTTTTGACTGAGCGCATGTGAATAAGCTGGTTCCCGAGACATAACTTTCGTTGGGCGCTGTAGAAATCACGAGATTACGATTATGATTACCATTGCGATGATGATCGACTATGATTATGATTGTAGCGATTCACTCCAGTCAAACAATTTTTTAATTAATTTTTTTTCATTATTAAAATTCTTATATTAATTAAAACGGCACTCTGACATAGTGATTTAGCATCTTAGTGATAATATATATATATATATATATATATATATATATATATATATATAAGAGCAGAATGGCAGACTAAGTCTCATTACTTAAAATGAAGAAAATGGAAACGGAGTTAATGATGTAACCGGTTTCTAATGAAACTACTAACGCCACGTCGAATTAAAATCAAGCGAGCACAAGTTTAAAGTACGAACAATACGGACGAAAAGGAGAGGAGAATTGACAGAATAGATCGACTGCGGTGGTCGATGTGTCAAAGTAAAGTTAAGCTCTCATTTCCTTTTCTTAGGCCTTTGAACAGGCAATTGACGAATCCCAAGGAGTCAGTGCATCACATGACTTGCCGTTTACTTCCCAGCTTACGGCGTTACCAATTTTTACTGCGTCAACTCTATATTATGTATCTATAAACTCTATATTGTGTATTAACATTTTAGTAATATTAATAAACGTCGGCCATCGAGTTCTGTGTGTAACTATATAATGATACACTTTAAGTGGACGTATGTTAAAATATATTATTATATATTATATATTATGTATTATTACACAAGCATAGATAGGTCTAGTGAGCGAAACGGTCGAACTTGCAACAGGCCTACTCCAAATATTCTATTTTCGAAACCATATACGATTCTGTGGACGAAGACACGAAATAGCAGGAAGAAATCGTTCTGAATATCTTCGCTTCTTTCCGAAAGTTTTACTTTTAGCCCTCGACCTGTGAATGGCTATGAGTGAGTTCCCCCAATGTGGGAACCGTGAACAGAACTTACAGAATTCCGTTTGGGACTTACCGCATCCGATGCAAGAAACCGTCTCGTTGCGGAACCTCTCGTAAAAGGAATCTAATAATTGCCTCCATCAAGGAAAATAAGATCATAAATTTACTCGGTCCCGAATAGGTAAATAAAGTTACTGAATTATGTGTATTTGACTTGAATAATAATTTCTCAAGCTCTATATTAAGAATGACGTCTTTGAGACAGTGGCGGATCCAGGACTGCTTGCATGGGAAGATAGGCATTTCCAGATGAGCGCCACAGTCTGACAGCCCACCGTGTACGAGTCTGGTCTGGGGCGCCGGCATATAACCAAGAGGGGCCTATGGCTAAACCCGCCACTGTGTCGAGGGTATAAGTCCTCTTAACGTAGATTGTATCTAAGTGTTTCCTCTTGACAAAGGATAAACGTAGCGCTACAAAAATGACAGCGAGTGTATGTATATATATAATACCACTGTTGTGACGACTTGATGACGATAATGACTACACTGTTATGACGACAGCGATGATACTGATGGTAATGATAGAGCGTATGCGAGCGCCTCTGATGAGTCTATCCTGAAGTGGCGCTATACAAATTCTAAATTACAATTACAGTTACGACTACCACAGCGATGACGACAACAACGAGTAAAGAAAAGCGAGAAGACGATGAAGATGAAGCAACTGATGGTGCAGAGGACGAAGAATGGGGAATAAGCAGAGGGTAAATATTCAGAGAGCATACATTTCATGATATGCAAATGCAAAAGGTCTCTTGTGAATATGAAGGGGGCAGAAGGGATGACCTGTAGAGAGGAGGGAGGCAGTGTGTGTGGGATGCGAGCAAACTAGGCTACAGAAGCTGATGTATTGAACGCAAGGATGCGTGTGACAGAAACAGGAATTAAGGAAGACGACTGTGTATGTATGAATATATCTATGTATGTCTGTATATGTGTATGTATTTATATGCGTGTTTATGTATGTAGCTATGTGTCGATGATCTTTAGTAGTTATCAATGATCGGGCTTTGAACCGCCGACTCGCCCGAATCGTAGCGTACTGGTAACTCGGGAAAAGACTCACAGTTTTTGGTTTTCAAATTATAAATGAACGAACAGTTCAATCACACCAGTACTTGAATCGTCACAGTTCTAGACGAATGCCTCTATCAACGACATTTGTAATAAAAACTTTTAACTTAACACACGACAGATCAAAGACACAAATCTTCGCGCTCACTTACGCTGCATTTGCGTTCGCTTATAATATAGAGACCCTTTCTGCCCCAGGCAGCAAGTAAGTAAGTAGTAAGTAGTAAGTAAGTCATTTGTTAACACGCCATATGTCCATCGGCTGAGCGAGGAATCGTAGACGTAATCGCAGCAGACAAACTCAGGCACGTCTCCGGTATTGCACACTCGTGGGTCTTTCCAAAAACCCGCAGATTCATCACAGTGTAGGCTTGACATTTTTCAGCGCGAGCGATCACGTGATAAAACGCGCGTCGGCAATAATCACTGCTGACATCAGCTTGTCTGCACGCAGGGCATCGCCAGCTAATCACACCACCTTTATCAAGTGTACGATTCGTGCTAACCAACACATGATCCTCTTAGATAGGTCCTTTCCGACCAAGACTTAGACGAACCCAGACATGCCTCCTGGTACTGCGCAATCGTGGAATTCCAAAAACCCGCCGACTTATCACAGGCTTAACATTTTCCCGCAAGAGTACCCCAAAAAACGATAAAACTTTAGTCGGAAATAATGACTATGTCAGCCCGCCTGCACGCAGGGCGTCGTCAGTCAATCATGCCACCCCAACACGTGTTCGATGTATACCAGGCAGCACGTGATTTGCGTGTGTGCAAACAGATGAATAACCAGATAACTCATGGAAATTTCATATACAAACGCTCACTTAAAAATTGCTGACTAAGCAGCATAGTATTGCGTTCACACTGTGTATATATGAAAGTGAAAAGTTGTACTTTACCGTCAGCGTATTTTATGATAAGGCTGCATTAGATGACGCGGAAAATTTGAACTTGTGGCACGGTGGTCTATCGGTAACGCGTTTGGTCAATGAACATGCAGTTGCGGGTTCGACTCCGTGTAACGACCCAGGGCAAGTTGTTTGTACACACGTGCCTCTGTCACCAAGCAGTACGATTTGGTACTGGCGTAAGCTGGGAAGTAAATAGCAAGTCCTGCGATGGGCTGGCTTCGTGTCCAGGACATTGGGATTCGTCCATTGCCGGTTCAAGGGGCAAGAAAAGGAGTTGAGCGCCTCCTGTAAGTCTCACTTGTGGGAATTGGGACACGTTACTTTTTTACTTACAACTCAGGTGTGCATTCGTGGGCATGCGCTATATTGTATACTTTTACCTCAGATGTACCTAAGTAAGACAGACATTTGTTAACACGCCATTCGTCCATCGGCTGAGCGAGGGATCGTAGACATGATCAGACAAACAGAAATGTATGGCCTTGAGTGAGATATTATGCCCACATGTTTTATCTGCATGACACATTTGATGTTATGCCTTCGAAGTGATAACATGTTGATATATGAATTATTATTTGGAAAAACTGTCCGAATTTATGCGATAAATGGCATTCTTGAAAAAAAGAAACGCAATATAAACCAAAAGAAACGAAGCATTCTTGATTTTCTGCAGAAATATGCCACGTTACTTCGCACTGGATATTACAATTAGCGTTTAAGTCTTTGTGCATTACAGTCTAGGAAAGAGGGAATGACGCTTTTCTTACCTTATCTTCCCTTAATTTACCCTTCCTTGCTTTTCATTACCTTACCTCACTTTACCTTAACTTCTTATCTTACCTTTTATTGCCTTACCTTACCTTACGTTGTGGCGATTACTAATTAGAAACCCCACGAGCTATTTCCGGCTACCAAAATTAGAAGTCTGTTTTTAACGCACCCTGCCCAAATAAATATAGTCCGCATCTTCTAACTCGTCGATCTAATCAAGATTTTTATAGCGCACGACTTATTGCAAGTCCATGGCCATCCACGGGAAACTGCTCCCAAGTCTGACTTGGGCCTCCTAGGGAGATGATGTCTGTATAGAATGGGATCAGAATAATTAGCAAAGGCTCAGTGAGCGCTGGAATTGAGGGTCAACGCGATCTGGACTGATTGATCGGTTTCTTTTGTCTTGAACGGAAATCGATCTGTCAAAACTGGAGGCGTTCGAAAGCATCGATCGATTACGTACATTTTATTCTGATTGATTTCGTTAACCTGTAGATAGGTCGTTGCATGCACTGCGCATGTCTGCACCGTATTGCTACTAAAATGATCGGCTTCTAATAGCACCAACTTAAATGTACACTGTGAATGGAAAAACGACTGACTAGCTTACTGCTAAATATACTATCTATATACTTAAAAATTTCAATAAATTGCTTTACTCGTGACTATAATAGTAACGATAATTTAAAATTATAATTAGTCCCTGTGAAAATATAACGCCACAGTAACGTCATTTGTAAAAATCATTGCAACATTGCGTTGAGCGATTCCCTAACCATTCACTGCTCTCCACTGAAGATATGAAGAAGTTGGGAAGAAGTAAGGGATATGACGCGGGTGGAATCTTACTTACTTATTTATTTCACTTATTATGCGCCAAGGTCAGTTACCGTCAGTAAATCTGAGGCGCGTAGTTGGAAGGGAGAATCTACTATGCTAAAATTCTAAATTACGGTCTAGAGCCCGCTATCTTTAACGAAATTTCATTTTTCTAGTGATAAAGTGATAAAGTAACTGGATTGGTCACATGCTACGTGGAAACTCTCTCCTGAGGACAGTGATCGAAGGAAAATAGAGGGAAAGAAAGTTCCAAGAAGACCAAGGAATATGCTGTTGGACTGGATGATGGATAAAGGAAGACCGCGCTACAAAGAAATCAAGGAGAGGGCCCAGAACAGAGAAGAGTGACGTCGTTGGATTCTTGGACCAGCCTAAGGGCAGAACACTGAAGAAGAAGAAGAAGTGGTAAGTAAGTACAGGCCAATAATATTGAAAGACAAATCTAAACTCTGAACAAAAACAAGAGAATAGTTACTGGTTTTAATGTGTTTACGAGACACTTAAGAAACAGAGATAGTTAGGAAAACCTGAGGTACACAATTGAAAGAAATATCTACATTTGGGAGCAACCACTAGCGTCACTATGTGTCTAACAGCCAGACAAATGCTGTCACGTATAAGTAAGTAAGTAATGAATGAATTTGTTAACACGCCTTATGTCCATCAACTGAGCGAGGAATCTTTGGCGTGGAAGGGTGACTGCGGTCAGACAACAAAATTAATACGGCACAAATGGGTCTTATGGAAGTGTTTCACTGTGACAGCAGGAGTCTTTTCTATGCAGTATTTAAAGGCGTTTTGCATATTCCCAAAAATGCCTGGCTCAGAGTACTATGCTTCACAAGCAAAAAAACTCTTAAACAAACAGATTAAGGTCACTGTTTGCTTTGCAGTTAGCAGGACTCATAAACTGTTACACTTATGCCTAGCCTGCCATCAGTGCCCTGATTATTCCAACTCGAGGTGTCAAAAACAGACAAAGTTGAAGGGTAACTGATAGTCGCTGGAGCAGATGGTAAGTGTAAGTGTAAATGCTTTTATATAGCGACCACGTGGCCTGACCTTTCAATTTTTTAATGATAAAAACCCGATAGATTCATTGAAAAATGAATCTATCGGATGAGGTCCTTAACCACCGCTACCTATTTGCATCATAATCGTAATCGTAATCGTAATCCCAAGATTTCTACAGCGCCCAGCGAAAGCCGCGCCGCGGGGACCAGCTTATTCACAGGCGCTCAGTCAAAACAAAATAGCGAGCCCAAGGTCACCTGTCGCTGCTCAGGTCTTTCTTTCCAATTCTTCGTTAAACTCTAGTGATAAGTGTTTGTTCGTTCTACTGTGGGTATAAGTTGCAGACGTTCATTAATTGAACATGAACATGACCGATGTACAGGCAGGCACGATTCTTCTATATCTTTACTTCTTCCACCCAACGCTTATATAGGGTATCCCCGATGGGGTTCCCGCCCTGCCTGGCGCAAGACATGACATTTCTGGTATAGTTCTTATGGGCCTGGCCGTTCGCTATTTCCGCTTTACTTTTTTGGTAAAGCGTAAGTTTTGGCGGGAGATTACTCACCCGAGCGCTGCGCGGTGGCCAACGCCTGCACAAACACAAAATACCATCCATCTTGTTCGTCTATCAGTCTGTCTGTCCGTCTGCCTGTGTCTGTCTGTCTGTCTGTCTCTTTCTGTCTCTCTGTCTCTCTACCCTCTTCTGCTAAAGTACTAACTAAAGTATTAAGTTCTGCGGCCTATTTACCCTACATGTGTATTGTGTATGTAACTATGTATGTATTTATGTATGTCACTACGTATGTATGTTTATGTATCTATGTCTGTCACTACGTATGTATGTTCCTATGTATGTATGTATGTGTGTATTTATGCATGTGTGCTTGTATCTGGACATTTACAAAGCGCCTTTATGTGGTCCCATGAAAGAGACTGCCGACGTCAAAGATCTTCAAACTGAACATGGGTTTCGAGCGGAATCGCTCAATCGGAAATATATTGCTTCCTTCCGGTTGTCACGTGGCACCAACTATACGATGATATAGGACGTCACTATCAGCAGCAGCAATAGCAGCTGCAGCAGCAGCCGGTGCCAATAGGAACCGATGAGATTGTTTTTCTATTTAAGTGTTGGCGTCGCCGTCTCCGATCACAGCCAGCATCAGCAACCGTTCTTCTTCAACGAGAGTCGCCATCATTGCATCAAGTCGCCGGTGGATGAGTCTTTGAAGAGTCTGTGATCAGATCAACCAAGTGGTACATTACACTAAGGTACTTACCTCAATGACAATTGACAGCTTAACTCACGGAAGACGGCACAAGAGGTATATTACATACAAGACGGGACGAGGTAACTTGGGTTATCTAATGTAATCTATCATAATCTAATCTAATGATTTTATATCGTTATCACGATGCGGAAAGCATCACTTAATGATCGCTTCAGGTAAAACCATAGTAGTAAAAAGTCGTAATCCGCTGGTATTTACCTCGCATGTAATTAAACCCAGAATTCATTGTATGCGGAAAGAGTAACTTAAGGTATTAAGGTATTTAGCTAACATACAATTAAAAGCTCATCTCACGGAAGGTGCTAAACAGTTAAGTCTAGTTGTCAAGAAGTATTTGCCTAACATACAATTCGTATAGCGTAAACTAACCGGCTATGGGAAGAGGCAAGTTATAAAGTATATGTACTAAGGTATTCATATAGCATAAGCTGAACTCACGGAAGACGGGAAGAGGTAAGTTCAGGTACAAATACAACAGGAATGTAGTCTCAGTCTCGGTCTCGAGATGGTCTTGAGACGTATCTAAGGTCTTGTCTCAGACAGGTAGGCCAAAGTTTCCGTTTCGTCTCGGTCTTGGGGCAGGGCGTCTCGGGTCTTGTCTCGGTGTCCCCATTGAGGTCTCGGGCAGGTCCCGAGAACCGATCTTTGTAACAAGTTGTAAAAATCTCAGTAAAGCCCATCGTCCCAGTTGTCGAATATGCGTAGCCGAAATTAAGTTTACCATAAGGCTAATTAATTCGTCAGCTCTTAACTGCAGTCCACTGTTGTGAATTTCAAATTAGCGTTGCATTTTCAATCAACCTTAACGACTTTATGTATCCGACACGGCATTCTTGGAGAATGAGATCTAGACTTAGAGAAAGAGGTCATCCCGAGGCACAATCCTAAGGCACAATCCCGACCTCGGGGAAGGCCCAAGATGACATGGATAGACAATATCAAGCCGTGGACTGAATTATCATTCGACCTGTTAGTAGAAGAAACGAGAGACAGAAGCAGATGATACAGAATTGTCCGTGGTGCGGCCAACCCTCGGCTCGAGGACGATTAAATACTGTCACCAAAAACTCAGGACAAGACAAGAAACAGCATTCAGCATACTGTATGTAGCCTAGTAACTGTGCAGTCACTAGTTTCGTCACGTCGGAGGCAGCACCATCAGTGCTAATCAGTGTTGTTGCTAGGTATTTTGGCGCCCGAGGTAAGTGATGGCAATCACTCCCTCACCCCAGTAGAAACTTTAAAGAGACACAGCATTTTAGAGAAACGTCACGTGTTGAAGGTTAATCGAATACTGACACCAAAACCTCAAAAAAAAAACTTTTGTAGCCTCGATAGCTGCTAAGTCTTTGAGAACTTCGTCGAGATTGACAGAGTAGGCTACTTCATTCTTAATTACAGTTGCAATTCCAGGAAACTGTTGTACTTCTAGGCTTAACTTCATTAGATCACCATACTCTTTCCCTCTAGTTAAAAATAAGTTACTGTAGCACGAGGGATTCATTGTCTTGGTCATGCCAAACCGCTGACGAATTCGGCCCCATTGCCCCTCAAAAGCTGTCTTAAACTCCATGGAACTTGCTGCATCTGTTGCTCTTTTCTCGCATTTTCCTAACCTGAGATTCGCTTGTTTTCTGTCGCTTCGCTTTTGATGAAGGCAAGTGCTACACACAGCGATGAACAATATATGATAAAACTGGATCTTACACCTCGCAAATATTCCATGACTGACTTTACGACTCACTGCCACTGCCTACTCCGTCGCCTCGCTGAACTTCCTTTAAGGCCGGGCCTGGCCTTAGGGAAAGGTTAGCGAGACGATTGCCAGGGCCTCGAGCCTTATACCAGAACATGACATTTGGACCTGAGAACTATAACAGGGGTTAATGTGGTCGTTGAAAGATAGATTTTCTTTTTTATTAATTCAGAGAGGGATGAAGCTTTGTTCTGACACCATAATATTTCATCCTGCTAGAGATAGAGATAGAGATGACAGAGATAGAGATGAGATAGGTAGATAGATAGATAGATAGATAGATAGATAGATAGATAGATAGATAGATAGATAGATAGATAGATAGATAGATAGATAGATGGAGAGAGACAGACAGACAGACAGAGCCAGAGACAGAGACGCAGACGCAGACGGAGAGAAAGAGAGACAGAGATAGGGTCAGTTCAGTTCCAGAGTTGAAATTCGATAGGTCTACCATGAAGAGTAAGCCTATTGAGAATTCACATCATCAGCCATTTGTACACAGGAAAGAGGGATTACATAATTTTCCTTTGAAATAGGAATATGCACCATGACCATCTTGCAAAATTACAGTAGTCAACCATGCAAACAGATGTTTTACATACCTTTGAACAGTCGAATTATAGCATGTATTTGGACGGCCCGAAAGTACGACATTGTTTGCATTTTGCCCCCCAGGGTGGTTAATCCGGCTATGCTTTAAGGAACGCCTCGGACTTGATCTCGTCTCGGATATCAAGCGTCTCAGCATCGTCTTGGAATCCCTAGGTCTCGGTCTCGGCCTCGGAATGCAAGAGGAACGCCTCGGTCTCGTCTCGGTCTCACGGTGAGACGTTTCGGGTCTCGGTCCGAAGGGTCTCGTCGGCATCCCTGAACGATAGGCTATTGACCTAACATACAATTAAAAGCTGTACTCACAGAAAACTGGAAGAGTTAAAGTACTTGGCATACTGTCATTCTGCTATAGTAGATAGCATCACGGAAAAGGCCAGTTAAGGTCTATTTCTAGCCAGGTAAGTCTATCCCTCTATGGCCAGTGACGTTTCCCCTCTAGCACGAAAAGTACTTCACAGTTCTGACTGTGGTTAGGTGTCGATGTGCCATCGGTCGATGTCTTGTGCATTAAACACCGGCGCCATAGAAGTTACTAATTAATAATGATAATGATAATGCTAATGATGATGATGATAGTAATAATAAAAATAAATTATAGTTCTTACAGCCACTGGGGGATCTAGGAATGTTGGGGCGACGCCAATTCACGAAATTTTCAGGGCTGTTTAGTCAAATGGACACAGAACGACCATTTATATCTGGTTAAAATTTCTGACGTCCTATTTTATGGCTGTACGACTTTGTTGCGGTTATTTATTATAATAATGCAGTGGAGCCCCCGTAAAATGCTATCATAGAGAGAGCTGTGTCAAGCTTGATGCTACAAGGATTTCACCTCTATTTATGACAACTTTAACTTTTTTTCTCAAAATTAGATGTTTACCTTCTCAGCTTTTTAAAGTACTCTATGCCTACTGTTCTTTCCCTTCTGAAATCAGTATTTCCTCTTGCTGTCTATAAATCAATTACTGCTAAAACAAGACATTTCTGTGTCATTTCACACAATAAACTGTCTCGCTAAAGACCACTATAAGCACAGTGTAAAATGAAGCCACACTGAGGGATAAATCAGAGACGTTCGTTTTAATCACCAGACACTATGATTGCAAGCGTTCTTTAGCCATAATGTGTGAGGTATGCTAGCCATGCTTTAATTGTGTGAGACATGATTTGAAACTATAAATCAGGCACTGCAATAGAGCCTATAGTAACAGGCCGACATACAGGCCACCGATCAAACTCGTATAAAAACATGAGCCCGAATAATTTACTGTACAAGGACATTAGCATACATTACCAAGTCTTCCTCTAATAATTTTCGTCGTGCGCGCACCGGCCTACTACGTTGACAATATAATATACTGTACGAAGACATTAAATCATACATTACCAAGTTTTCCTCTAATAATTTCACCGGCCTACTACATGTACGTTGACAGTAGCATCTGGGACATGCGCTTTGGTCTCATTAAGATTGCTCATCTAATAGGCCTCAACTCAAAAGGCTATAAAATCGCGTTGTATAAGAAGGCCAATGAAAACGTAAACTTATACGGGATTGTTTCATGTTTATCTCTGTGCGATTGCCAACGAGGTACACGTATATGATCCAGGTTGATTGTTTGACCCGCAGCTCGTCTGGTTAGCTACATTGGTTAAAGCGTATGTCAAGGCGAATCTGTGCGTGAGGATGTCGCTTCGCATATCGATAATGGCTATATTTCTGAGATTTTAACCTCGGTCTAGCACGATCCGTGCACGGGAACCTTAACTGGCTTGACGCCCATTCAAACGGGCAGCGGTGGTGAAGGATCTCACCCGATTAATTAATTGAAGAATGCGCAGGGTAGAAGCCATACGGTCGCTATAGAAAACTGTGTACATTTACATTTATAAATTAAAAGTCTGGATTCTTATCATACAACGCATGTGATCAGCCTAAGGTAAATCACGCTTTGTTGTCTTCGTTGCAGTCATACGACTGAAGCCGCGAGCTCACTTTATCTCTCCAACATCAACTTCGTATGTAGGATATATAAAGCCCATATGGGAATATTGCCATATGAACTTTGTATGTTGCAAATATAGCGTTGTTGTTGGGTAGATACCTCGAATTTGCACATGGCACATACTGTACAGTTGGGACGGTATTTTCTGCGCATATCGTCTTGGCGTGCATGACTGCATACATGGGGAGGGATGGACTTCCTGGTTTCGCTGCCCTAGTTAGCAACACGCGTACATCAAGGCACCTCTGAGCGTGAGGATCCCCGGTTCGCGTCCCGATCATGGCTTATTTCAGAGATTTAAATCTCGGGCTAGCACGGTCCGTGCACGGGGACCTGAGATGGCGTGGTGCCTATTCAAACGGGCAGCGGTGGTGAAGGATCTCACCCGATTAATTCACTGAAAAATTAGCAGGGTCGAGGCCATACGGTCGCTATATAAAACCTATACATTTGCATTTTTATATCGCGCCCATGCAAACGAGCAGCGGTGGTAAGGAATCTCACACGATCAATTCACTGAAAAATGAGCAGGGTCGACGGTATACGGTCGTTATAGAAAACCGTTAACATGTACATGATTTACGGTCAATCCACAAATCTACGGAGTTACGAACGTCGTCTTCAGCTGGGTGTTGATCTCGGCGAAGGAGGAGCGACGAGGATCTTTGGAGTAACTTCGACCGTCAATCACGGGTGGCCGTTTGACCCACCGGTCGGCCGGCGACGAACACCTGTTCTGCTGAGGCCGGGCGGTTCGAGGGATATCCGGACCGTTCTTTTATTACCCTGTTGATCCGGACACTGTGTCATCGCAGATCCTACCCCTGTCATCGCTCTACAACATCGAGGCAACTTGGCCCAGTAACTCTGAACGTCGTGTCATCTGTCAGCTCGGGATCCGTTGCTTGGGCTACACGTGTGTGCGTGGGCCGGCCAGTGGTGACTCTTCTAGTTGTCTGTGCACTGTATCGCTTGCTGACGTACTTTCTGTTCTTAATTACGCTTAACATCATTTAGGCCAGCGTAGGCAGCTCTGTTGTGAGATACTCAAATGGCGCTATATCAAATGTCTAGATAAGTAAGTTAATAACTGATGGATGAAAACTGGTCGGAGGGAAGGCTGCAAGGAAGGAAGGAGGAAAGAAGGAAGAAAGAAGTGAAAGAATGACGGATAGATCAAAGTATAGATGATTGGAGGGAAAGAATTAGAAGAAAGGAAGGATAGGAAGCCGGATGGATGGGTGGATGGATGGGTGGATGGATGTGTGGTAGTAATGATTGGTATTTTCCTCATACATATGAATTATTTGCAGATGACATCAATCAGTCGCTGCGTCCAGCTGGCGCTGTTGCTGTTGGCAACGTCATACGTCGCCGTTACCATGGCAGCGGCCCTGGAAACGCCGGATCGTGTAAGACGGAGCCCCTTCCTTGAGCACTCGTCCCACAACTACCGTACCCTACGCCACCATTCATGCGCACAATCCGACCAGTATACGCACTGCTTCCTGTGCGGAAAAGTGGCCGACGACGCGCGCATCTTTCACGGGTGCTGCCGGGAAGACGCCACCGTCAAGGAGTTCTGCATCCGGTTGCTTTCTTGACCTCCTGACCCCGTCTGGCGGGGCCACCTGGCGCCAACGACCGTTGTCTTGATCAGCTTTCCGCGCACGAAAACCCGAGTTGAGTGATGTTTTTGATATCCAGTGATATCATTGATATCCTGTCGGAACTTGCAGTCACCAACGACCTGAATCTCTTGGCGTTTATCCACTGCCCAAAGTCAGTCGAAAGTTATGCTGCATATTGAATTATATTTGTCGAAGAATTTAAGGCGACTCCTTCCTGTTGACCAAATTTTCGAAGTATAGTATTCATGACTCACCAAAACGCAGACGAAGAAGATTATTCATTGCAAATGATTTCGCTTGATTTCGCTCCTGTATGAATTGGAACTGTCTGAAAATGAAAAAACCATCGGATCTTTAATGCAAATGTAAATGGACACGTTTTTCTAAATCGACCGGATGGAATCGACCCTGTTCACTTTCAAACGATTGATCGGGTGGGATCCCTCAAAACCGCTGCCATTTTGAACTGGTGTCACGGCATTAAATGTATGAATTAAATGTCTCCATGTCTAAGAAATGCTATCATCTTTTAGTCAAACGTATTAGACAGTTTCACTTTACAGCTGTCAAAAAGCTATTCGCAGGAATAAAAGTCGACATTAATATTAATTACTTATGACTTACATGTACTTATCTTTGAATCTGTCGGGTGAGAAAGATTTGCTTAGGCGCTTAAACTGCTGTTGCCAATCGCTTGAGCCAAACTTCGGCCAATTTAATGACAGACGTCAGCATTAACAGAGCGCTCAGACTGGCAACGAATTCAGCATTGTGGGTTACTAAATTCGGCATCAGAGGGCGCCACGTAGCCTACTCAGCTGCACAGGCCAGGGAACTGCTCTTCACTGCTCTTCTGTCATAATGGCCAATTCGTGTAGTCACTCTAGCGAATGAAATTGTAACTTTACCGAATGTTAGATTTACTGTAGCGCCCGTTTGGCGAATAAGACATACACTTAAACCAATGCATATGTGGCTATCGTTGTGAAATATTGAGTCCTCATGATAAACAGGAGTCTACAGGAAACAGAAGTTTGGAAGTGAATATTAATATAGACCCATGTATTGAATAAATTGATTGCATAATCGTAATCCCGAGATTTCTACAGCGCCCAGCGAAAGCCACATCACGGGGACCAGCTTATTCACAGGCGCTTAGTCAAAACAAAATCGATAGGCAGAAGTGTTCGGTTCTAGGTCAAGATTCGAAAGTCAGGGAGAGAGAGCGTGGCAGCCACGGTGGTTGATGTTTGGTATTGAAGCGGAGAGAGAGATAAGAGGAGGAATGGGGTCAGGATGGGATCTGTGAAAGAGGAATGTTCATAGCACCTAGTGTTTCCCAATATGTTACGCGGATATTGCCTGCAAACTGCCCTTTGTTTCCAGATGTTATACTTTTTTTGCAACAGAACTGGCAAGTCTGTTGCTGTGTTTCAAGAGCGGAACTACTGGGGTGGGATGAGAACCCGGCTTTGGCCCTCATTTGATTTTGAGACACCACGCCACTGAACTGTTCCAGACCTGGTTTCGGCAAGGGTTGCTTACAGCAATTGCGAAGTGATAAACGACTATGATAACACTATCAAAACAAAGAAAGAAGAAACTCCTTAAAACCAAAATGCAAATGGAGTTAGAACAAGTCGAAAAATCAATGTTAAAAAGAGTGATAATTCATGAAATGGGGAAACCATCCCGCACAGGCGGTTAAGTGAAAAAGTCATAAGAAATTTTGGCGGTTTGAAAGTAGTCCCGAACATCTCTATAAATGGATAGAGGTCGTTACAAATTTAACACTAATACTTCGACCATGGTATGGTTATCATCCTTTCTTCAACTCATGGCTTCGTCATTGCAGCTAAACTCTGCCTACTCCAGGAGTTGAAACGAAGGCGTGGCCCGCCTAGCCAGCCAGCCAGCCACCCTGGTTGTGACATTTCAAAGGAACCAAAAAGGTAGAACGAAAAGCTAATAAGAAAAAAATTACGCAATTCTTAATTAAATAGCACTCAGCCAGTAATGGCCGGATGTGAATTTGTGAACTTAGTTTGACTTTCCAATGAGTCTCCAGCTCGACGAAGCCGGGGGTTAACTGTACTTGAAACTTCAAACGAAATTTGGGGAGGAGTGGAGGCAGGATGCAGGGAGGAATAGGGAGGGAGCCATGGAGAGAAGGCTGGCACACAGTCAGCCAGGAAGTCAGATAAACAGATAGACAGGCAGGCAAGGATTGGTGGAGGTACAGAAGGAAAAAGAAATCAAGCAGGGCAAAAGTATGGCAGGGAGACAGTGAGGAAGGGAGGCAAGCAGGAAGGCATACAGAGGCAGGAAAACAGAGGCAGAGAAGGAGGCAGAGAGTGAAAGTGCGAGAGAGACAGAGAAGGGGAAATTAGACCGGCAAAGAGCGAGGGAGGCAGGGGAAGGAACGGAGAGAGAGACAGACAGACAGACAGAGACAGAGAGAGAGAGAGGCAGCGGAGAGATTCAGTTGTAAGTAGAGCAGTCCTTTTAATGTCTTAATCTTACAATCATGCGTCTGGCCATAAAAAGCGACTTCGCAAAGTTCTCCGCTTTATCTTAAACGCCCCAGCCGAGCAGAGGAAGTCGTCTATTATTAGCAACGAGTGATAGGGGAGACTGGGGCAAAGTCGGACTATCAACTTAAATGCCTTCTAGCGTGGCAAAAGAGCCTTTTCTTATTGAACGACCAAAAGCGTTTAAGATAATCCCGCTTTGCCCCACTTTCCCCGATCACTTCAACCTTGTCGTGGCAGATTGCGAAGAAAAATAAATAAGAGGTCTCGACTTGGGAAGAAAGTCTGGAGCTTAACTCAGTCCTTTGCTGGAACGCAGCATTCCAGGATATGCTGTGACCCAAGGGCCGGTCCCAGTGAGTCGCACATAGAACGAGAAATGAAGCGGCAGGTCAAGCTTTTAATCTTCCATACCAGTTTCACACAAAACCACACACAGTCTAACCACTTACTTATTCATTCCTACTGACACGAAATTACTGATTCATATCTACTTATTCTCGTCCTGGTCTAAAATATTTATGTAGATATGATTAAATTTCAACTACAGAAATCTTAAACTTAATTATTTCTGTTGAAAAATACACATAAAAAGAAAAATCGTGTTACAGCCTTAATCCGAGGAATGCGACTACTGCGACAGTAAAGAAAATTGTGAAACCCAATTACTAATCTTATGTATTATTAACAACCAAATTAAGCTTATTAATATTACAATAAAATATGATTACAATCTTATTTAGCCTACTTTAATAATCTTAAATAATTTAGTAAACGAATTAACGACACAAATACTTTGTTTTATATATTCGATTTATTTATTAATCTAAGAATTTATTAACAATCCTATTATTAATAGATTAAGAATGTCATACTTAACAATTAATTACTTAACCTGATTAAACCTCCCATGATTCTTTTAATAATAACAAACAAGTGGCCACAGAAACCTTAACCTATTTATTCATAATTTTTAGATCTAAACAATTTCTGCAATCTCAATTCCTGCAATCTCAATCGTATTATTTCGTCCTCATTGGCGCCACATAAATGTCCAATTACGTGGGAGTACATTACGTCTAACATAAAAATAGATTTGTTAAATTCTTTGTGCGTTACTTCACGCCCTTTATCTAAATAGTGCCACTTGACATTCTTAATGCAGATTTTATGGAAGACAGACAGACAGACAGACAGACAGACAGACAGACAGACAGACAGGCAGACAGACAGACAGACAGACAGACAGACTGTCTCTACAAAAAAGGCACACAGACACAGACAGACAGATTGGCAAAAAGACAAACCCAGGCAGACAGAAATGCAGATAGACAAACAGCCACACACACACACAAACATACGCAGATAGACTGGCATAGAGACAAACAGACAGACAGACACACGGATATACAAAGATAGAAAGACAGACAGGCGAATATCAAAACTTTCAGGGCCGCAATTCCGGCTCCATTAAGCAGCTGGTGGCCAAAAGATCACAGCTGTTAACCTCTTTGACCCTAAGACAAGGCACGTGTAACTTAGAAGACATCAGACGCATAATTATTCCACAGTTAGTCTCCGTTTCGAAGACCAAATCTGTCTCTGGCATTTTTTGCAGCATTTGTTGCTGAAATTTCAGCTGTCATCTCAACTGATGGCACGTAAATCAACACATCTTCCGCATCTTTCAACATTCTTCCTTCTCCTACTTCCTTACCTCTTCTCCTCCTCTCCAATTCCTCTTCCTCCTCTTCCCATCTTCCTCCAGGACGGGTCTAGCTGCTTCTCCTCTCCTTGTTTCTATTCCTCTTCCGTTTCAACCCTCCTCTTTTTATCTTAGTCCACAAGTCATCCAATATTACCAACAGCTCTAGCCTTATCAAGAATATTAATATTACAAAGGCAACATTACAGCTCACATATTACCAACACAGATTCAACCACGCAGCACGGTATCACGACCACAAAGGGAATCGAACCCATTGTCATCATTACAGCATCACCAGCTCAAATATCACCACATTCACCATCACTAGCACAACAAGCTCCACCACTACAAGCATCTCTGCTGCCAATACCGCCACCACCACCAGCAACAACACCCCCACTGCCGCCATCATGAGAAGCATCACCACAATCACATCCTACCATCACCAGTAGCATGGCCCTCTCTGGAGCGTTGCCGTTTCCACGGTTCTCAGCCAACCGTCACGGTCCTGGGTTTGCCTTCAGGCTGTATGCAGTCCAACGTCCAGCGGCCGAAGATCCGCCTCGACCGTCAGGGTCCATGTGTGCCTTGGTCGTCCGACTGGCTCTTCCAGATCCTCGGAGGGCCGAGAACCAAGGCTCGAAGACCCCTAGCATGGTCCTCCTGTCTGCCGTCGCTACGTGCAAAGTGCCCAAACATCCAAAGTCGTCTTGCTTCAACCATCTCTCCGAGATTGGCCACTGTTTAATGCGTCTGATTTTTCTGCATTGGTTATATGCGCAGTGAACGGAATTCACAAGATTCGCCGTAGACGCCATTGCCGCAAAGCATCCAGTTTCTTCCCATGGGCCACCGTGAACGTCCAGGTCTCACTATCATCACCATCACCATATCCACACCATAACCACCACCCCGGGGACCATGCCAGACCACTAAATCCTAGCCACCATAACCACTTCCATGTTCGGCCACCAGCACAGCTAATACCACCATCCGCCTGTCGGCACAGCCGAAGAATAAAGCCCATCGTTCTTCGGCACTTAGGAAATCATTCGACGTCCTCGATGTGGGTTTATTAATAACAGCGCTACATAAGAATGGCATGTTTACACGGTATTACCTTACAGTCTCATTAATATGTCGACCTTTCGTCAACTTACTGTCAGAAGGGCGACCTACCGACCGCCAGGTGGCGCACTTTTGGCTATGGAACACCTTCGTGATATTTCGCCTTCGGTCCGTGAACAACAGAGCATGTCATTGTGAAATGATCGGCTTGCCATAACGCCAGATGCCTGTATCGGGTGCAGGTTGGCAGCCAGTGCCTGACCCATAAGCTGTGGCAACAGGTAAACAGCACCGAAGAGAGGAAGAATACAATCACTGACCTAGGGACCCTGTCTGTGGTACTAATTTTTGGTCAGGTTATGTTAGTGCGGTTGCGGGTTCGACTCCGTGTAACGACTCAGGGCAAGTTGTTCGCGCACACCGTGCCTCTATCACCAAACAGTATGATTTGGTACCGGCGTAAGCTGGGAAGTAAACGGCAACCTCTGCGATGCGCTGGCTCAGTGTCTGATTTCATCAACTGCCGGCTCGAGGGCCTAAGAAAAGCAGATGAGTGCCTCCCATAATCGTAATCGTAATCTCGAAATTTCAACAGCGCCCAGCGAAGGTAAGTGCGGGAATCAGCTTATTAACAGGCGCTCAGTCAAAACAAAATCGATTCAGTTCCAGGTCAAGATCCAGAAGTCAGACAAGCACGATTACGTTACGATTACGAGAACCATTTATTCGTTTGGAAATACAATCTGAATTCAACAAGGCTTTTTCTTCGTGTCTTTAGATTTGCAGAAGAATTTCATATCAATTACTACATTCTACAGATTCAATGATTTCTACAGGCGTGCACTAGTCAATTACAGTATGCAAGCACAGGATTGTTTCATAACGATATCTTTACAGGGAATCGCTCGTATACAGTATATCTAAATTCTATCTCAGAGAAACCAATCAGCAGAAGATTCATCTGGTCAAACGGGCAGCGGTGGTGAAGGATCTCACTCAATAAATTCATTGGAAAATGAGCAGGGTCGAGGCCATACGGTCGCTATAGAAAACTGTGTAGATTTACATTTATTTTATTTTATTGTTCAAAGTGCTGTGGACTCAGCGATGGTCATCTATCAAAGCGCATGACCCAAATTTGGAAATACTCTGTCATCAGATGTGGTTTGGATTCTCAACTACTGTACGATGCATAGCGACTTGGACTACACTTGGAAATTTAAATTGATTGGTGGCTCACCACTGGAATGGATTGTTGTGTTCTGACCCAAGGGCGCGATGCAAAAGTTTCCGCACTGATCTTTGCTCTCATTTTTCAGTAACTGACGGGGCTCACAGTAGGGCTAGCACGGTTCGTACACGGGGACCTTAAATGGCGTGGCGCCCATTCAGACGGGCAACGGTGGTGAAGGATCTCACCCGATTAATTCTTTGAGAAGTGAGCAGGGTCGAGGCCATACGGAAACGTGTACATTTACATAAATCATCGATATCAGTCTAGAGGCCGACCGAAATTCGGTTTCGGTTTCGGTTTCGGTTTCGGCGCCGAAAGTGTCCATATGGCGATTTTCGGCATAGTTTCGGTTTTGACCGAAAGAGAAAAGCTAACTTTCGGTTTACTTTCGGTTTCGGCCGAAAGTAAACCGAAAGTCTATTGTTACGCTCACAAGTGGTCTGTCTGCTGCTGTAGCTAATATACGTAACTAGCGGTAGTAGCGGCCTGTGTATGTTCTGTGCGTTCGCTTCGATGATCAATCTATACACGACGTTTCCACGTGTTGATGCGGGGAATCGGATAATACTTACATTGACATGTAGTAAATTAAACGAAGTATGGGCCGTTCACATGTTATATAACGCTCTGGGGTAGAGGTGGGTTCCGGTTTTGTTATATGCGTTATATAGGGGTGGATGGAGGATTTGTTACATGTGACCCGCCATCCCAAAACTAGGAGCTTGTCGGCAACGTTAATTTACGAGCAATAATCAGAAAACGGCGAATTTTGACTATATCATGCAGAATCCTTTTTCATCAAATTTAGGCCATATTATATCTTTACAACAAAATAGATACCAAAACGAAACTTAAAATTATTTGTTTCTCGATAAAATTGAGAGTTTTGATTAGGACTCAGTGAAAAAGATGCGAAAATCCAAACAACTTTAACCGTTTTTTAAAGGGTATCATTTAGAGTCGCCTCAGTGAAAGGCATCAATGTTATACATGCTTAGAAAGGTCACGATCTGGTCTACACGGACACACACGAACTATGTAAGTTTATATCTTTCAGTTTCGGTTTCGGCCGAAAGTAATTTTTAAGTTTCGGTCTGGTTTCGGTTTCGGCCGAAACCAGAAATTCACTTTCGGTCGGCCTCTAGATCAGTCAACGTCAAAACGTTTAACAGTGTTGCGGAATGTTCAGTGAACGAAACTAATATCCTTGAGAATAAATGACTATTTATGAACGAATCTTCAATTTTGAATTTTGTGTATGCCGACTGTTTGTGTTTCTTGGTTATATTTCTTTGGTTTTCGGTATTTTTCCGATTTTTTAATACCGTTTTTCTAAATATTGCGATATCGTTTCGGTATAAGTTAAAGCGAGTCAGCACTGATGCGGGTCCGTTCTTTTAGCCGCAGGCTTTAAGCCTAGTAATGAGATTACACCCATAAAGTCTGAACTATAAAACGCTAAGAATAAGTCTTTGACAAAATTTAAGATATCTGTAAGAGAAACCTTTAATGCTAAGGCTCCAACCCTGAATCTCTATCGCTGATTCTTTAAGTATAAACATCTAATCCTATCTCTCTAATCCTCAATCTGTAAAATGAAATCTAAATGTAAACTTCCAAAATGTCACACAAAAGCCAGGTCAGGGAAATCATTTTATCATCGTCGCTAATCAAATCATGTCCGCAAAGAGCCAGGATGTCTGGTCAGTCTCAGAGTCGAGGAGCGGGCTTCAAACCGGGGAGATAATATTTAGCAGCAGCGGACATCGTTGGGGCTAGTGGTCATGGGATGGCACAGTGGGGAAGCCACATGGGATAATTTGAAAAGTTCGATTTTCTGTCTTGAGTGAAAGGTTGCAGGAGAGAGGGTAAGTGTAGGATTTGCTCCTATTGACAGAAAGGGGATAAGCGAACTGGCGGAGGTCTTTCGGGAGTTCGTTCCTTGGCGTCGCGTATCTTAAGGAGTGGTTGCAGAATCTGAGAGAGAAGGAGATTGGAGGCCAAGATAAAGGTATGAGAAAGAACGAGTAGATCTGTGCCGTTGGATAGTGAATAGTTGGCGAGTGTAAGAGGGTTTAGAAGTTTGAAGGGCATTGTAGGTAAGAGATACAATTTTGTAATGGATGCACTGAAGGACCTCTTAGCAAATTTCTCTATGAAAAACCTCTAATACTAATACCTCTTAGCAAATTTCTCTATGAAAAACCTCTAATACTAATACCTCTTAGCATATTTCTCTATGAAAAACTTCTAATACTAATACCTCTTAGCATACTTCTCTATGAAAAACCTCTAATACTAAATCCCTAATTATTAATCCCTTTACCTAAATCTTTAAATGTAAATCTCTAATCCTAATTCTCTAACCCTAAATCTATAAAAATAATGCCCTTAGCGTAAGCATTTAAACTTTTATCTCCAACCAGATATATCTACCTTTAAACCTTTAACTTTAAACCTATGACCCTAAATCTCTAAGACTAAATTCCCTATCCTAAATCTCTAATTCTAAATCTCTAATCCTAAATCTATAATCATAAACCTTCATATCTTAGAGCCCAAGTCCGCTCTAATCCTTTCTTGACTCGATGCGAATGACCAATCGCAGTAGCAACATGCACCGAGTCCGACACTAAACCCAGCCAACACAAGTACGTAACGCCTCGCCTCCCTCTCACCTTCCCACCCAACCCCCACCCACCCAACACCCACCCACCCAACCTTCCCCATCCCCAGACACGAGAGCGATTAATCATGCAGCGAAAATACGTTACCTCTGTCGTTCACCCACCACGCCTCGGCGTCTGGCCTTCACGCCACCCTTCCCGCCAACGATCCCGCCACCATCGCCCTTCGCTTTTCTCTCCATCCTCCGCAGCCGGGATGAGTCTGGCAACAGGGCGCAAGGCCTGGAAATCGTGAAAACACGAGTGGAGCACCTGCCACCGGTGGAGCGCGTGAAGACAATTTTGACCCCAGCGTAAACAGTTCCGAGATTAATTACTTTGAGTGCTTCACGTTACTAGGAAGCAGTAATTTGTTTAAAAAATAAGAACTGTTTCGCCAATAGCGTTTGCTGACTGTTCGTCAAAATTATGTTTCGTAATAATTACAACTGCGTAAGTAGAGGCTTCTTGGTCTTCGATTTTCCACTTATTAGAATTTAATGGGTCACGGTAGCCGATTGGATAGAGCGCTACGTTTGTAATGCGGGGAGTACAGGTTCGAGCCTTCCCTTAGATGATTAGTCTGTAGGGACCTTGAGCAAGTCCTTCACTCACAACCGCTTCGCGCCTCAATTTCAGATTTACAGACCTTGCACGTGTAATAAATGCAATAATTTTTTTTAAATATAAAAATAATAATACTACTACTATTATATGATAATGATGATGATGATGATGACGACGACGATAATAATAATAATATTATTATTATTATTAATATTATTATTATTATCGTCATCATCATCATCATCATTATCATTATTATTATCATCATCATCTTTATTATTATTAGTATTATTATTTGTTACTTAAAAATAATAATATTTCCTATCAAATTTGTTTATCAATCAAACAGTAATGCTTTTAAAATCGTCTACGTTGTGCCAAAAGCGAGCGGCGTCGGAACCGTCTTCGCCGTGGAACAGACTTGGCACCACACTGGCCAGAGCAGTGTGAGCGCGGTGGCATGCTTTTCGAATGGGAAGTGAAATTACAGGGCCGAGACCGCAAGCATGGAAGGGAGAGAGGGAAGGAGGGAGGGACGGAGGGAGGGAGGTCGAGAGGCATCGGAAGGCGTTTATATAAACACGGTCTTGCCGATAATACATCGCTCGGACGATGGATAGACAAGAAATGGTAGAAAGAAGAGGATAAGGAGAGGACGGAGGAAGAAGAGGAGTAGAAGTGGGAGGAGAAGAAAGGAGGGCCTTCCTGAACTCGACCGCTTAAGCGAGATTATTACAGAGAAGAGTCGTACACTTAGGGCCGCGATTCTATTCAACTTGGACTAAACTGAGACTAAGTCAGTGTTTCTACTGGTCTTGTTCTTTGGAGAATGATGGAGATATTAACATCAACCTCCCGGTCAAACTTCTGACCACTTGAGAGGTGAGTTTAGTCCGAATCGAGGAAGGCTCTTTCAGTCTAGACAACTGTTCCGTCTTTGTTCCAAAGCCTAGGCGATTATAACTAACGGTCTCTCATTGGTCAGATCTGTAAGAGGCGCTGCATAAGTTGGTAAATACAATACGATACAACACACTAGTATACAACGGAATACAATAGAACTGAATACAAATGCAATACAACATTGCAGACATTAGTGAAGTAGAATTCACAGACTTAACTGCATGTCTGGAGTCAAAACAAGAGCTGATTCAGAGGAGTGGTCGGGCCGTGGCCCCTCTGAGTTTTGCTGGGGGCATGTCACTGTGTGTTTCAAAACTGGCTAGATTCGTAAAACAGACGAATTCTTTGCTTAGTAAGCCTGGAGTTTCAGTAAGCAGGTTTAGTAAGTCTCGGAAGTTTTGTAAGCCCTAGCGATTTAGTGACAGTTTGTACAGTTCCGGATACCCCACTGTTTTAAAAATAAATCTCCGCAAGGAAGGAAAGATAGTTTAAGATTTGTTTTATAAGCGCCACCGAAGTAAAACCAACTATAAAATGAGTCCATTGACTGTACACTTCTTCTTCCTCCTCTTCCTCCTCATCCTCCTCTTCCCTCTCCTCCCTTTTTTCTTCTGCTACTCCTACTGTTACTGCTGCTGCTTATCATCATCGTCGTCGTCGTCATCATCTTCATCATCACCACCACCATTACTTTAACCATCACCGCCTTTATCATCATGGTAACCTACCTCTTCTTTCTGAGTTTATACTCTTGTATTTTTTATAACTGAACTGCATCAGGACCGTCGGCTGTCGGTTGAAGCTTTCCGACCTGTAGATGGATTACGATGCCTCGATCTTCTGAAGCCAACATCCAAGCGCCATGAAACCTCGACAACGCACTGACCCCCACTTCGGCGCACATCTGCAGAATGTTTTCAGCCCAACATTTGTCCTCTTTCTCCCCCTCCTCCTCCTTCAGCTGGTAGACAGTTCCATCGAGGCCAGGAACCCGACGTATCGCTGCCAAGAAGAGCAGCCTTCGGGTACCCTGGTAGCCGAACTCGCAGCGGGACTGGACAGCAATGGCGGAGTAGGGTACTCCATCGTCCGCTCCGTCCCGAACGCAACGAATATGTTCGACCTTGAACGGGCCAGCGGGAGACTGTCCATCGGGGCTCGGCTCGATCGTGAGAGGATCTGCGCCCAGCAAGCCGTCTGCGTAGTTCGGCTGGACGTGGCCGTGGAACGTTCTGGAATCTTCTCCGACTTGATCAGGGTCGAGGTAAGCGTTGATGACGTCAACGACAATGACCCCGCGTTCCGCCTGCCACTCCTTAACAAGTCCCTTCCCGAATCCGTTCCCCTGGGTTTAGTCCTCGAGATCAATCCAGCCGTCGACCTCGACAGTCCAGGTAACGGTGTGGCCAACTACTCCCTCGAAGGACCTTCGTCCTCACCCTTTCGGCTCGTTATCGACAACAACCGCGTCACGAACACCCTCGGTCTCAAAATCGAGCTGATCCGGGCGCTGGATCGCGAACTCGTTGATCTCTATCGGCTGGCGGTCAAGGCCGTAGACAAGGGTCAGCCGCCAAGGTCAGGCACCCTTCTGCTCGAGATCCAAGTCGAGGACGTCAACGACAACAGTCCTCGGTTTTCGATGGACACCTACGAGGCCACGGTGGCATCCGACGCGCCGATAGGGACGATGGTTGTCAGGGTCACGGCCAGTGACCCTGATCTTGGTCGGAACGGGGAGGTGAGATATTCGCTGTCGAGGAAATCGAGGGTTCTATACGGAGACATATTCGCCGTCAACTCGACTTCCGGTGAGGTCACGACGAAGGTCCGACTGGACGGAGCACGGATGTCGACCTCCTACGGACTGGTCATAGTAGCCGAGGACCTCGGGGACAACGCCATTCCAACAACAGCGAATCTCCGAATCCAGATCGAGAGCTCGAACCATCACTCACCTGTTATCTCGCTCGCAACCCTAGAATCAAGCGGAAATTCCTCGCTGGTGGAAATTTCCGAGAACAGTCAGCCCCACTTGTTCATCACTGGACTTTCAGTCATCGACGGAGATTTCGGTCTGGCGGGTCAGGTCAGTTGCGTCCTGAACGGGTCGGACTTTGCCCTCATATCCTTGTCGGAGTGGGAGTTCAAGATCGTCGCCTTAAGATCGTTCGATCGAGAGGTCAAGGACATGTACATAGTGGAGGTCGTCTGCTCCGACCTCGGGGAACCCTCACTGACGTCACAAGTAGAAATATCGGTGGAGATACTCGACGAAGACGATAATGCGCCGCACTTTACTCAGTCCGACTATAATTGCACAGTGGCCGAGAACGGCCCAAAAGGAGCGTTTCTGGTTCGAATCCAGGCCGAAGACCCCGACTCTGGGGACAACGGCCTAGTGGAATACGTGCTCGACTCAGACGCCGATCCCAATTTATTCCGGATCGATTCCAGATCCGGCGAAATCTTCCTTCTCGCGTCCCTCGATCGCGAGTCCGTCGACCGATTCGACTTCGGTGTCGTGGCTCGCAGCGGAAGAATAGAAACCAAAGCCAAAGCCAAAACCGAAACCGGAAACGCCGCGTTCCGGCACCGGGTCACGTGCCGCGTCCACGTGACCGTCTCTGACGAGAACGACGAGGGGCCGCGGTTCGAGCGCTCGACCTACAAGTTCTCGGTCGGCGAGAACGAGAATTCCGGAACGGAAGTGGGTCGGGTCGCTGCAACAGATCGCGACCTCGCCCCTTACGATGCCTTCGTCTACCACCTCGAGTTCCTGCCCGAAGACGCCGTCAGCGCCTCGAGCTTTGCCATCGATCCAGTCCTTGGCGTCATCTACACCCGACAAGTTCTGGACCGGGAAGCCGCCAGCCACCACACGCTACGAGTCCGCGCCAAATCCGCTGACGTCATCGCCGCGACGCCCGATGACGTCACAGTCGTCTTCGTTCAGGTGACTGACGTTAACGACAACGCACCTGTCGTCACTTTCCCGTCGGATGATGACGACACAGTTCACGTGATCGGAAACGTCAGCAGGGGTCAGATCCTGGCGAACCTGTCGGCCTACGACCGAGACAGCGGCACCAACTCTGAGCTGAAGTACTTGATCTCCGCCGGGAACGACCAGGGTACTTACTTCCTGCATCCGAGAACCGGAAGTCTCGTCTGGAACGCCGCGGAGCTGACGTCACGACGGGCAGACGATTGCATCGACGAGCTGGAGATCGTCGTCAAGGACGGCGGAATTCCGCTTCTGCTTATGACGTCAGCGCGGCTTTACGTGGCCTTTGACTGCGAGGAAGAACTTGACCAAAAGAAGACCTCCTCGTCGCAGCTGGATTTCGAAGATCGCTGGCGGTTCAGCTTCTACTTCATAACAATCACAGTGGCGTTCGTGTTTCTGATCATCCTGCTGCTCGCGATCGTCGCGAAGGTTGGGTTCAGACCGAATCGGGTGGAAACCTTGAGGAGACGGACGAAGGACGAAGCGCCGCCTTCGAGGCTACAGGGTGGTCTACTAGGTCCAGTCAATAGAGGTTCCGTAGACACGATATCCGGAATGCTGATAGCGGCGAGACCACAGGCTGTTGCTTCATCGAGCCTTGAGGTATTTGGTGGCTGCCTGATGATTGATGATGACGTTAATGTTGATGATAACGATACGAAAGATTCTGACGATGGTGATAGTTGGAAATTTAATGATGACCATTATGCTAGGAAGTTGGATGCTGATGATGGACGATAATGATGATAGCAACGGTATGAAAGGAATTGATGATTCTAATTGTGATTATGATGTTGATGGTGCTCAGGATCTTTAGGCTGGTCATGATGTTTGATGATGATGGTAATATTGATTGCTCATGATTCTAAAGATGATGATGTAGATGAAGATGTTGATAAGAGACTGGTCTCCATGACAACAGTTCTAATCGCTTCTTAATTATTTTTGTTTGATTAGCTGGACTACAAGAGAGAAAACGAGAGGAATGAACTGAGGCGACCAGTCCGACAGGTCTTGCATTCAACCAATTATTCTGATCTCTCCTTAATTCATTTAGCTCATCTTCACATTTGTATAGCGCCTTTATAAGGCACATTTAAATGTGCAGCGCATTGTCTTACAGGTTTGGCCTTTGTAATGTAATGTGATATGATGAAATACAATGCAACATAATGTAGTGTAATGAAACATGAATGCAATGTAATGTAACGATTAGCCTGGGTGCATAGTATAACATACTTTAGATTAGTAGGACAACTTTAGCTTTTGTGCTTTCAAAAGACTGATTAACTGGTCTCTCTCTGGCCCCATCTTATTCCGGATGAAGGTCTGAGTGGGGTGCTTCTTTCTAAAACTTCAGCCCGAGCCCTAAAAACATGTGTACAGTGAAGTGGAGCTTATTCCCATGTTCCACGAGGAACGTTGGGGAGGCGCTCATTTCTTTTTCTTAGGCCCTTGAGCTGACAATGGACGAATGCCAAGGTCCTGGACAAGAGGCCAGTGCATCGCAGGACTTCCCGTTTACTTCTCAGCTTACTCCGGTACCAAATTATACTGCTTGGTGACACAGTATGCGCAAGCAACTTGCCCAGGGTCGTTACCGGGAGTCGAACTCGCAACTGCATGATTATTGACCACCGATAGACAACCGTGACGCACAACAAACGTGCGCCCAACTTCATATAGTGAAATCGTTGCTTAAGTTTTTCAAACACGGAGACCAAACGAATCTGGATCCACTCTGTCCACCGAATCAAACGCCTTCCTTTTCCGTTATTTGTCAGTGATTTGCCATCATACTTGTCGCCAAACGTGTGATAATATTCTTTCTTATAAGGAGCCAGTCGTATCGAAGATGATGGCCTCCGAAGTTACACACAGTTAAGCTGTGTGATTCATGTCGATTTCACACGACGGGTTCCGGGTAAGAACCCAGCTCACAGGGGTGAAAAGCCAACGCGCTATCCTCTCGGTCACCGCGGAACCTAGTGTGCTGGTTTACCAGCTTTTCTGAGTAACTGATGACCAGATATTTCAATTTCTCTCTTCACTGAAATGTTCAGTTCTGTTCAACCCTCACCTGAACCAGTTTGGGGGACTCAGTGGCGTACCCCACAAAACCAAATGGGGCATATGTCCAGCCAGATAAACGCCAGAGATCGACCTTTGGGTATGTGGCTATGGCGAATGTAATCTAGTTATCTTTACTGAGGTTCGGTTATCGCACTTAGTACGTGTCTGTTCGATAGAGTCACAAGTACTCTCATTCGCCACTAACTTACTTACTTGAATTTTAACAGGGCAATGAATTAGACGATTCCGACGAGGGAGATAGGGACACAGACAGCGGATGTGTCGACGTATCTTCTGTTTAGAGATCTATGCCCCACTTTCAATGACTCCAGCACGCAACTGTCGTTTCTTTGTTGCGGTACGCATGACGAACATTAACGTTTCTTTGGCCGACATAGTTTGTGTGAATATGTCTAAGTGTGTGTGAGTCTGTCTGTGTTACGTTCTGGTGTAGGTATCTATGACTGTGTGTTGCGCGTTTGCTTGTCTATCTTTGTCCGTTTGTCTGAGGGTGTCTGTCCGTTTTATCTGCTTGCCGCCAATCTGTCTGTCTGTCTACCTGTCTGTCTGTCTGCTAAAAAGATTATCCAATTATTGTACTAATAGAGAGAGTCATAAAGGAGCTACTTAAATAGCCATATAATAACTACGTATCAATAACAATAGCGTCGTTATAGTCATGATCATCATCGTCATCATCATCATCATCATCATCATCATCATCATCATCATCATCATCATTTTCTCATAGGTGTTTATATTTTGTTTCAGATACCGACATTTGGATTACCAATTGTGTCATAAACTAGAACATGGACAACCTTTGTACAAATTGTCACCTCGTTTTATATGTTGTTACCAGTTATTTATCAGCCGCCAGAAACTGCTTATAGAACGGTTCCGACTGTGTGCACAGTTTTTTAGGCTAATGAAATATAGGAGCGCTATACAAATTTCAGTTCAGATTTTAAGTATGGCTGAGTTATAACCCAGGAACCAGTTTCCTTATTCAGTGTATGTTCTCTCATTCATTCGTAAATCTAAACGGCTAAATTGTTTTTTTCAGTAATTATTTTCGATACTCAAAAATAAGTAATATTTAACTTATTAACTTGTCATTATTCACTTATTATTAATAACTTGTTATTGCTAACTTATTCTTAATAACTTATTAACTTTTTAAGTAACATGTTATTGGTTATTGATATAGCAATAATATTTAATTTATTAACTTATTATTACCTTATTAGTAATAACTTAATATTGTCAAATTATTCTCAATAACTTAGTAACTTATTATTGATAACTTGCTGTTAAATAATATTTAACGTATTAACTTATCATTATTCACTCATTATAAATAACTTATTATTGTTAACTTATTCTAAGTAGGCCTAATATTGCATTAAGGACTTAGAATCATTTGAGATCTTGAAAAAAGGATCGAATCGGCACATACCTTTCGCTTTGTAAACCTCCGCTTAGCCAGGCAGCAATAGTGCCGCAATTGTAATCCAGAGATTTATACAGCGCCCAGACAAAGCTTAGGCGCGGGAATCAGCTTATTGACAGGCGCTCAGTCAAAACAAAATCAGTAGGAGGTAAGGTAAGATTCGGTTCTAAGTAAAGATCCAAGGGTCAGGTAGGCATAAATCAGACGGGCACGGTGGGGTGGTGTTTAGGACAGACAAGGAAAGAGGAGGAATCAGGATAGGATCTGTCGAAGAGTGCTTTCAGTTTTGAGTAAAAGACCGTATATCACTAATTAATAATTTTATTACAGTACGAAGTAATTTGTAAATTGTAATTACTGGTTAGTAATGAATGACTAGTAACTACTGATCAGTGATTAGATCGTAATTGTAATTGCAAATTGAAATTTGTATAGCTCCTCTTCAGATAAACTCAACAGAGGCTCTAGATAACAGTATTTAGTAACTATTTATTAGTAATCACTAATTAATAATTACTAATTAGTCTACAATGCTACTCTACATTAATGAGAGTTGAGTGCTATCTAGTAAGTGCTTTGCGTGGAATATTTTCCGTTGTCTTCCCCAGAGGGCGCAGGGGCAGAAAAATCCCGGCTTGAAAATTCCATCAAGACCCTAAGGTTGAACTCGACTGAACTTAAGCAACATCGAGCACGGTTAGCCCTTGGAGAGACGACCGTCCACAGATTATCAATTTATACAGAGTAGTTAAGCACTTTACATTTGTAAATTTTAGGCTAAAATGGTATCGTCGTGTGCGCGCCTCAGCTGAAAGATCCTTCCACGGAGTATACAAGACATACATACATACATACGCACAAACATACATACATGTATACCAATATACATACATGCAAACATACATACATACGTGCATACATACATATGTGTACATGCATACAAACATACATACAAATTTACTTACATACAAACATACATATATACATACATACATACAAACAATACTTACATGCATCCATACATGCATACAAACATACATACATTCATACATACGTGCTGTCAGGGGTCGTCTCCGTACTGTTTTTACCTAACTCGCACTAACTACACTGTGTCCGGAAAAATTCCAAGGCTTTGCGGTAAATATGAAAATAATTAGTAAACATTAATCGATTTTTAAAATTCCAAAAACAGTTTAATCCTGAAATATTATTTGCACTATAATTGTTGTTTTGGCGTAAAAATTTTATAACAATTTTGTCTTCCTCGCTGAACGCCATTTTTCTAGCAACTTTCTTTACAAAATATAAAATTCAAATACGTCACTGTGACGTAATTTTAAACGGGGGCCGTTAATAAATTACAAAGAATTTTGTTGGTAATTATATATTTCAGGATTAAACTGTTTTTGGAATTTTAAAAATCGATTAATGTTTACTAATTATTTTCATATTTACCGTAAAGCCTTGGAATTTTTCCGGACACAGTGTAGTAGTCATATCCTAACGTCAGGCGACCTATTGAATATAGTTCCTTTGTTAACTAATAACTCTACAGTGCCAGTCCCTGTTTCTCAGCACCGTTTCCCTATTCTGTGACTTGTACTATAAGATCTAATCAATAGTTGCCCATAATACTGTAACTTGCAGAGTCAACTTCTTTAGGTTCATAAAGTGTTTAATCTCGATATGACAACCAGTTCTCGAAATCAAAAACCACTTCAAACTTCTCATCTATACAAAAGTCACAACTCAGTATCTTTCTGCAAAGTCAGCATTTTCAAATTTCAAATCTTGTTGCACACATCACTCATACAACTGCACAACTGTTTATACATCAAACTTTGTATGCATACTAATTTGAAATTTGCTCATTATATATGCAAAACTAATCTGAATAAACATAAAAAACAAAGTCTCCCAGGCTCAAGAAATCTTCACGCTCCAATCAATCAGAAAGCACAGCCTACCCTAGACTTCGCCCCTTTGCCTGTACAGAAGCTTTAGGCAGCAATTAGTACAGCACGGTGAGGACGAATAAAAATCACCCCCTATAAAAGGTATCTGACATATACAAACAAACAAAGAAACAAACAAAAGAAACATACGTACATATCTAAAGAAGCTTGCAAACAAATTTCCCTTTTACTCTTACCAGACTTTGTCGCCGCGTGGTTTATTAGACGCAAGCGATCAACCTCAGGGATCGAACACGTGTTTGGTGGAAACCGACGGCAACAAATCACTAAACAAAATCACCCATAAAGGATTCCAGGCGTCCGTGGAAGCTCGACTGTGTTTATGTACACAGCGATTGATTCAATTCTGCATATACATTCGAAGACAGGCCTATGGTTCTCTTGAAGTAATGTCTGAGAACACCAGACACCAAGAATGTGTCTAGAATGCTCATAGGCACATAGTGTGGTTGTTCTGATTGTAATCGTAAACTGAAGAATTTTTAAAGCGCTACTTAAAGCTAAGCGCAGTGCACCAGCTAATTCAGTAGCGCTGCGTCAAGTCAGAGGGGTTGTGCAGAGATATCATGTGAAGAACAATATCCAGTTGCCGGAAGACCCGAGAAGAAAGGAATCGGAGAAGCTCTCAACGTGAGTTAAATTAAGATGGAGAGAAATGGAAAGGCGGCGAACTGCATTGAGTAGGGTAAGATGAATTCATCGCCATGCATTGTTGTGGCATTTTGTGGCAACCAGACACAGCTGTCTAGCATCAAGAAACAAAAAGAAATTTTAAAGTAAAAAACTTCGTTGACATTGTAGTAATCAGGCCTCCAAGAACGTTCTGGGTAAACCTACAACTTCCAAGCAGTCAATGTGTGGTTCTGCTTGTAATCGTAAACTCAAGAATTGCTAAATCGCTACTTAAAAGCTAAGCTTTTAAGTATCGCTACTTAAAGGCTAGGCTTCTAAGCAGCGCTTTACCTAATCGCTGTCATCCGTATCAGTTGAGTAGTGGAATAAATGAATGGGTTCAGCCAAGCAGAATGTGCTTAGAAAGCAGACAGTTCTTGTGTTTGCGAATTCTTTATACACATTAGTATCGGCTGTTAACAGACATTGTTATACATACAGAACAGCTTCAACGAGTAGGAATGTGCTTAGGCACCAGTCACTTTATGTCTTATACCAACACTAGTATGTTCCATATTCACGCTAGTAGAATTATCTATTGTTAGCAGAAATTGTTTGTGTTAAAGGTATATATATTAGAACAGCTTTAAACAGCCAAAATGTGCTTAGATTCCGAGTACTTTATGCCCCAGATCTACACTAGTATTTAGTGTTGGCAGACATTGCTTTAATGTCTGATACAGACCTCGAACGGGTTAGACATTTACTGGCGTTATTTAGAGGCAGCTGGCACGTGGCAGATGCTTTTGTTTCCATTATTATGGTATTATCGCTCACGGATTATATTACTTCTGGTTGGATGGCGGTAGAGATCGTGCGTTGTTTACGAACGTGATTTGAAGCCGTATCTATTACTCGTGTGGTGATGTGAAGACGATGGTAGCAGGCAAAGCAGATCATAAAAGCCCAGTCGATGAATGCTGACGTCATAAAAATCTCCCGGAGTTTTTTAGCCGTTGAAATTTCTCTAGAGATTTCATGTCGAACCAGAAATCTCATTAAGTCAGTGTTGAAAGCATCGTTCTGAATTCGACGTCGTAAAAATTTCCGACGATTTGATGTTGGTGTATCTGTTGAGTGATTTTATATCTCTTTAGTGTCGCCTAAGCTTCGCGTTGTAAAATTCTCAAGAGATTTGATGCTAGTAATATCTTGAGATTTGATATCTTAAATGCCTCGCTCGTTGCTACGTGGCACCTGATTTCAGAGATTTAACGTAAGTGAAATCCTATGAGATTTGATCTTACAAATAGAGCCACAGATTTGACAACGTGAACAATTTCATAAGATTAATGTTGGAGAAATCTTATGAGTTTTACTCTCGATAATCAATGCTAAGTTTGAGGTCGTAAATATTACTTAAACACCTTCAGAGTTTTGACATTTTAGACATCTTTCGAGTTTTAAATAGTAAAATCTCCGGAGTTTTATTATAGTAAAAATCTTATTCTTCACCAATCCTGATCTAAATACATTCAGGAACTTTCTCCATGTCCATCAAATTTTCCCCTCGACTGTCCCGCGTGCGTAAGCATCGTAATCGTCCAATTATCTAGCGCCACTTAACAAAGCTCATCAGAGCGGCAAGCGCAGATGTTTTTGTTTCTGCCGCTGTTCTTCATCTTCTTGTTTTTGTTCTTGGTGTTGGTCGTGTTCTGTGTGTCTTTGTTTCTGCCTCGACGATTGCGTGATGACTTCCTCACGAATAAAGAAGACGAATTCATCTGTGACTGTTTTACGTTCCGTCCATTATCTTCTGCCTTCTCTTTTCTTCTGAGCCTTTCTCTTCTTCTCTGCTCTGTTCTTCTCTGCTCTGTTTTTTCTCTCCTCTACTCTCCTGTCCTCTACTTTGACCTAAACTTGTATAGTCTGATCTTATCTTGTCCGGTCTGGTCTTATCTCAACTTATGTAATATCTTCTTATCTAATCCCATCTCATCGTTTCTCATCTTATCTCATTCCATTCCATCCAATTCTATCCAATCCTATCCTATCCTATCCTATCCCATCCTATTCTATGCTATGCTATGCTATCCTATCCTATTCTACCCTATCCTATCCTATCCTATCCTATCCTATCATATCATATCATATACTATCCTATCCTATCGTATCCTATCCTACCCTATTCTACCCTATTCTACCCTATTTTATCTTACCCTATCCTATTATATCCGTTCCTATTCGATCCTATTCTATCCTATCATATCTTAACCTATCTTGCCTCATCTTTCTGCGTCTTTTCATACCTGTCTCATTCTCTCTCTTACGCAACCAGTCCTCGTTTATTCATTCATTCAATCATTCATTCATTCGTTCGTTCTTTCCTTCATTCTTGAGAGTCATACTGGCAGACAATTATTGTCGGCGATCGTAATACGCATTGCGTGGGTGTTTAGAGGATGGGGTGGATTGGACTTTGATGTCTCTTCGAGGACCAAAGTAGAACTACAAAAGGAAGCGACGTCCAATACTTCCGAAGTGGATATAAAGCCCAAGGGACCCGGCGGTGTCTCGTTTCATTAATGATTGACGTCATTATCATTGGCGCCGGATGGAATCGAGCACCAAATACAACAGAAGCTGGATGGCGTTAACGACCGCTTCAGATATTCAAATGGCAGCCATGGCAACGGAAAGGCACTAAACTGAGATTCATATCCACTTCTATTTAGCTGCCATGTTCTTGTATGTCTGTCTGTCTGTGTATTTCTATTTGTTTGTCTGTTTTATCTATTTTCTGTTTATCTAACTGTCTGTCTGTATGTCTGTTCTATTCTATTAATCCATCCATCCACCGTCTCTACCCATCAATCTATACCCATCTACATGGTACCTCTATTTATCTACCTGCCTGATTTTTGTGTGTTTGCCTGTTTATCTGTCTGTCCGTCTGCCTGTCTCGTTCTCTCTGTTTCTTTGCCTCTTTCCGTGTAACTGAGATGGGGATGATGGTTGCGGCTGCTGACGACAGAGTGACAGATTGATAAATTCCTCCTGTCCAACATCTTCATCTTCATCTCCTATGATCAGACGACCAACAACATTCGTTAATTCTCATCTTTTAAAGTTTCACCTTTTCATGAAATCCCACCTTGATCAATCGAATCCCCTGTCTTCCCATTTCTCTCAGCTTAAACACAACCAACCCTAACCTCCTCTCCCTTCCTCTCTCTGGTCTCCTGGCAACCGGACTTGCTTCTTGACATGGCATCTTTGGACAACCCCACTGACTTGACGCAGCGCTCGTGAATAAGCTGATGCCCTGCGCTTAACTTTTAAGTAGCGCTTTAGAAATTTTGAGTTAACGATTACGATTAATTCGTTCGCACATATATTTACATACACATACATAATTACATATACATACATTTGTACAAATATTTTGAAAACAATTTGGCGTACGATATGAGGTTATTATTTCTTGCATTTATTAAGCCCACTATCTAATGACTAAGCATAAGTCGATGTGAGTGAAGGACTAGCTCAAGGCCCGTACAAGTAATCATGTCACAGGAACCTTGAACCCCGTACTCTCCGCGTTACAAGCCAAGCGCTCTATCCAATCGGCTACCGCGCCCCACAAGATTAGGGTTTAAATTCTCGCCAGGACAGAAAGTTGTTTCAATATTTCTTCTCAACTAGCGTCCTCGCGAACTCAGCTATTAAGTGAATACACTGACCGTATGATGGGAGGATCATGGCAACGAAGGAGAGGACTGTTACGGAAACCTGCATCTGTTACCTTTGTCGCTAAATAAAAGCCAGGCCATTAATTACGTCATAGTGTTTTAAATTTAGGTTGTTATGCATTAATGTATAGCGATCTTGTGATTCTGTATCAATATGTAGTAAGTTGTTTCATCAGCGGGCCTGCTAGTTGTGGTGCTCAAGCCGGCGTGTGTCAGCGAACAAGGCGACTGCAGCTTCTCCAGCCGTGTCAGCGCTCTAGTGAGCTCGCTTGAGGGCGTTTCTTCCAGAAACTGCGTCCGTTTGTGGCTAGTGCTTGTCGAGGTATGACTGTATGGTAGCCGACTTGTTTCGGAAATTTTGGATTGTTTTGCGATCATTCGACGAAATCAGACGGTAGATTTACAAACTTTGAGAGGAAATTATTGTGATGAGAATTCGTATATCGAAAGTTTTTTTGGAGTTCGATCGTTTTAATGGGAAAATCGTTCGACCTTTGACGACCTTCGGTGGGTCGCCATTTTTAGTGTCGTCGTTAACTTTGCCAAATTCTTTCGAAATGACCCACATTTGATGTCGAGGGTAACAGGATTGAAATGTTTAGAAACTCCTCACCGACAGTCTTTTCGGATGTATCGATATTTTGGAGAGTTGCCCCGGATTTATGAGTCCTCGTTGTCGATCAGTTCTCGTGTCTACGGGAGCTGGCCTGACGCCATCTACGTGGGAGACGCCCGTCGATGCTGAACCTGAAACCTTTAGAGAGTTGAAATTTGAGCAGCGCGTTGACATTTTTTCTATATTCTTAACCTGAATAACACTCCATGTCTAATGATTAAATAAAGATTAAACTGAGGTTAACGATAACTGTTTTTCGATTGAGTACTGATTAAATTGAGGTTAAAGATAATGGTTGCTTGACGAAGTAAAGATAAGATTTTAGGCTGACAAGAAATGGAGTCTTCGCATTTCTTCTTTATTCTCCTCCTCCTCCTTCTTCCTTTACTCCGCTTCTTTCTCTTTTTCAAATTGTTCTTCGCAGTCTTCGCATTTCTTGTTTATACTTCGCATTCTTCCTCTCCTCCTCCTCCTCCTCCTTCTCCTCCTCCTTCCTTTCCCTCCTCTTCTTCCTCTTCCTCTTCTTCCTCCTCTTCCTCTTCCTCTGCCTCTTTCTCTTCTTCAACTTATTCTTTGTTCTAACACAAAAATACAAATAATATTTAAACACGAGACACTTAAGTGAGCGTCATCGAAGGATAGTGTGTGTTGTTTCGATGACGCTACAGAATTGGTCTTAAAGAAACGATGCTACAGAAATGCACTACAGAAGTACCAAGTCACGTGCAGACACACGCACAGTCAGACGACTACATCAACGAGCGACGATAACGATTCGTAGATGGCGCTGCGGAGACGTCTGTCGGAAGTAATTTATTGTCTTTCTCTTCGTTTTTTCTCGCCCGGTCAACTGGCGCCGCATAGCGGCCACGCAAGCGGAAGTACAGTATTTTTTATATCGCTCAACGACGACTGTGTGGAGAAGCTTTTGATGATGGCGCTATAAAAATACCTACCGTCTCCAGCGGTGAAGGATTATGGGAGTGCGCCGGAAGCGACAAGGATCGCTGAACGTGGACCCAGCGACGGAAGCCGAGCGTACTCGGGAGAGTTCGGTCAATATCGTCGGAGATAAAGGACGGTATACGGTTCCGAATGGCCAGTCTCTCTGTTTGCCCCCCTCTGGTTCCAGCCCTCTCTCTTCTCGGCCGCTCCTGACGCCTTCAGTATTCTTCTCGAGACACACCTTAGTGTTTAGATTATTCTTGTGCTGATGCTGAAACACTCCTTCTGCCGCTGTTGAAAACATTTCCTCTGCCCTATTTTGAATATTCACGATGCCGCTGTTTAAAAACACGTTTTTTGTCGCTGTTGAAAACACTCCCTCTGCCGCTCGCTATTCAAACCATTCCCTCCGTCTGAGTTCAGTAACATTCCCTATGCTGCTGTTCAAAAACATTCCCTCTGCCGCTGTTGAAAACTCTGCCGCTGCTGAAAACACTTCCTCTGCCGTTATGTTACACATTCCCTCTGCCGCTGTTGAAAACACTCCCTCTTCCGCTATTCGAAATATTCCCTCTGCTGCAGTTCAATAATACTCCCCGTGCTGCTGTTCAAAACGTTCCCTCTGCCGCTGTTAAAAGACACGTCCTTCGCGACTGTTGAAGTTTGATGACAATCCAACCACAACGAAGTTCGATTGATCAAAGCATGTTAAAGTTATTGAGTGAGGCAGCCTGCAAATAAATTTACTTGATTGAACGGAGTTGCCTCAATACTGAATCGTTGAATAATTTAAAGTGGACGAAGCAGATTCTCAGTGAAGTGCCTATATACGTAACTTCCGGTGCGAAAAGAAAGATGCGGGAAGAAGAATCTCATTTGCTTGCTCTAGAAAAATCTGGGCGTAAAGCAATTTTACGATGCAACTGAGCACAATTTGAAGGAACTTGACGCCAATTTGCGCAATGCTCCCATCATGGTAATTTCGAGGAAGTTATAGAGACCAAGACAGAGAGAAACGATAGACACAGGCAAACACACAACTCACACAGACAGATACAAAGACACACAGACAGACAGATGAAACCAAAGAAAAGGCACTTTAAAGAATAGCAAGCCCCGAAGACAATCAGAAGCAGAAATGCACAGATAGAGACAGGTACAAATAAAAACAGGTCCAGAGTGTAATATGCACAGGGATCGACAGAACGACAGAGACAAGGCAAGAGACAGAGAGAACCACAGTCAGAGAGACAGATAGACAGGACAACATCGAGAGTGACAGATATACCTACTTCTCTTTAACAGTCTTTATGATTGAATCTGTCTGTCTGTCTCTAAATAGAGATGGGAACACAGAGCGACATCGAGACAGAGGGACAAAGAGAAAGGCGTGAGCATTAAGACGGTCGCAGAGAAGGAAGTGTATCGATCAGTTCAACTATATCCGAAGAGAAACGTGTCTTCACTGGAATCTGCAATAAATGAACCGGAATTCCAAGCACGAGACAATCGATGGCCAGGGCTTTTTGTCTCAAATCAGTATGCCTGGCATCTGCTACCAGTATCCTTCTGTCTGGCTGTCTCTTACGCTGAACCCAAGTGTCTGTCTGACTGTCTGTCTGACTGTCTGTCTGTCCATTTGTGTGCTTGTTTGGTTGTGCGTAAGACGAAATATTACATCATGAGTTGCTAAATGCGCAGCTATCCGATTCCAACTGCAAAAGATTTGGCTCCGAACAGAGTTCGGTGTCGAGTTTCTTCGAAACAATCTACTGGCCAGTGATTCAGTCAGTCAGTCAGTCAGTCAGTCAGTCAGTCAGTCAGTCAGTCAGTCAGTCAGTCAGTCAGTCAGTCAGTCAGTCAGTCAGTCAGTCAGTCAGTCAGTCAGTCAGTCAGTCAGTCAGTCAGTCAGTCAGTCAGTCAGTCAGTCAGTCAGTCAGTCAGTCAACAAATAAGTAAACAGTCGGACAGTCAATCAGTAAACAGTAAACAGTCAATCAGTCGGCTAGTTTATTTATTCATTTGTTCAGTCAGTCAGTCAGTCAGTCAGTCAGTCAGTCAGTCAGTCAGTCAGTCACTCAGTCACTCAGTCACTCAGTCACTCAGTCAGTCAGCGAATAAATAAATAAAATCGGATTCGCACATAAAAACACTTGTAATTCTACAGATGTAAAACAAACGTCTGTCGCAGATCAGACAATAAAAACAGCGAAACGTGACAATGCTTTTGAAAAAGTGTTTCTAGAAGCTTTCACTCATCGATTTCTAAAATTTGTGTCTAACGATTTATCATTTGCTGAGGCACGTACGCAGAGGAGGGGCGAAAATTAAATAGCACCTGACGCCGGAAGACGCAAGATGGCCAATTCCGTTGAAGGCTGAAACTGGCCTTCCTCCGCGGAAAATTGTCCGTTCATTCATTCATTCATTCATTCATTCATTCACTCATTAATTCACTCATTCGTTCATTCGTTCAATCGTTCATTCGTTCAATCGTTCAATCGTTCATTCGTTCACTCGTTAATTAATTAATCAATTCAAAGCATTTATATAGCTGCCTTTAAAACGGTAGTCACTTGCCTGCATAGATCCACCGATGACTTGACTGCATTGAGGCCCAATTAATTAATTAATTAGACTTAAGTAATTAATTCTTTTCAACCACAATTACACATTCTCCTTTAGGAACAAATTCATTCATTCTTCATTCATTCATTCATTCATTCAGAGCACTTATACAACACCTTCCAAGATATCTGCTCAACGCTTTGAGTTGATATCTTTGCGTGATATCTGTAACATACTAAGCTCTTTCTGACTGAGGCCTACAAGTTAGGCAGTTAGGTGGCCCTGTACGCAGCACCATTGTGAAGTTCAAAACATGCGCTATTTAAAAGCTGTGGCACATACCTAGTGGAGGATCCATGATTGCTTGCGTGGAGGAGCAAGGGCATTTCCAGAGGGGCCCCACATTCTGGCAGTCCACCGGTGGACTGGTTTGATCTGAGGGGCGCCGGTATATAACCAAGAAGCGAACAACCCCTTCCGCACTTATAGCTAAATCCGCCACTGTGCATACACTGATACGTACTAATATTTTACATTTTAATTCGCATTAACATTAAATTATTTTTAAAAATTACATTAATTATTAAATTAATTTGTCGATATATCGATATTTTTCACCAGGAGTTGAAGTGTGAAATCACCATTCACTGTAATTATGACAAGCAAGCGCTTAGAAAGCGCTGAAGCAAACGCTGGTATGAATGCTTAAGCGCAGTGTTTCTGGATTTCCGTAAGCATCGATTGCAAAGCAAAACACTCACGCCACTTAGCGATTCTAATTATCCAAGACACAAATCAAACCCTCGACCCGGGGTTAAGGGGCGACTGTTTATTAATTTCACTAAATTGGCGATGCCAATTTCCACTCACACGCTGAGTATGAGCCAACAGCAAAACTGTGGCACGGTGGCTGATTGGTTTGAGCTATCGTCATGCAAAGCGAATTCGGTGCCGGTTCGAAACTCTCTTGAGAAGGTTATTGTGTATGAACTTTGAGCAAGTCCTTCATGTACAATTGCTCAGGGCCATCGATTGATGCTCAGTCATTAGATAGTGGCGCATAATAAATACAAAAATAACAAAGACTGTTTTTAGAGGTATTTGAAGGCGCTATAAGATTCAGATACAACATTCTTTATATTCAAATTGTCTAGTTTTGTGCTGCAAGGCTGAGCTAGTGCCAAGAGAATCCGTAAATTAGGATCATGGTATACGACAACGATGATTATAGCGACAACGACTATAATGATGAATTATAACATCATCAATAGCTCCATAACATAACAGCATAACATAGCATAACATAACAATAACAGAACGTAACAATAAAATAACATAACAATGACATGGTATAACAATAACACAACAATAACATAAAATAACATAATATAGCATAACAGCATAACATTAAACATAACATAACAATAACATAACAATAACATGATATACCAATATCAACAACAAAACACAACAATATCATAACAATAACAAAACATAACGTGGCATAACATAGCATAACATAGCATAACATAACATGACATAACATAACATAACATGACGTATTCAAGTATTGCAGAAGAAGGTAACAGACACGACTAAGCCTGAGAAGACGATGAAGAGATGATGTTGATAATTAAGGATAATGATGCTGATGCCGATGCCGATGCTGATGAATGATGATGCTTTTGATAAAACATCATATGATAAAACATCACATTTCGCTTGTTGTTACTATTTTACAAATTGTTCTCGATCATCATCTTCATCAACATCGCTACCACCATTCTCCTCCACTTTCTCCTTATCATCATCATCATGTTCGTCGTCATAATGATCATTACAATCGATCATCATTTATCATCATTATTACATCATCATTCATTATCACGAACATAACCATCATCACGATCGTCGTCTTCGTCATCGTCGTTGTTACCATCATTATTATCGCCACCACCATTACCTACCATCATCATCATCATCGTCGTCGTCGTCGTCGTCATCACTATCATCATAATCATCATCACCACCATCACCATCACCACCACCATCACCACCATTATGAATCCTAGTTACCATCATCATCGTCGTCGTCGTCAACAGCATCAGCATTCATACAGCGCTATATCAATGTTATTTAATCAGATCAATGCCCAAAGTGTCTCATGCTAGAAAACTTATCCACCGAGACCGAAAAAGTTCGGATGTTGTTAGTCGCCTGGCAGGGGCACCGTTCGTCGAGTGCAGATGGTGGCTGGACGTCGAAGAGGGGCAGGTCGAGCCAGGGCGGGCCACTCCCTTCCGTCGCCGACCGGTTGTAGATCCTCAGCTTGACGGCTATCAGTCCGAGGTCCTTTCGGAGGGTCTCATTGAGCCAGCAGTAGAGGAGCGGATTGACGCAGGCCGAACCCATGGAGAAACACTTGAGGGACAGATCGACGAGTTTGAAGTGAGGTCCTGTGACGAGGGTGTGGTCCAGCTCGGTGATGAGGCTAAACAGGTTCCAGGGCAGCCAGCAGACGACGAAGTTGACAACGATAGAAATAAGTATCCTGTTCGTCTTTCTCGTTCTGCGCTGGTTCGGGCGGTTCTGTGTCGACAGGAATCGCTGACTCAGCCGGGTGTAGATCCGGAAGTAGAGAGCCGAGGTCAAGGATAGCGGAAGACAGAACTGGACTACGAAAGTGAAGACACTGTAGACCTGACGGTCGATGACGGACGGCCATTCTTCGATGCAGAGGTTCTTGTTCATCCCGAGGAGTGGCTCGTTGATGACGTAGAGTGAGGTGAAGTGCATCACTGGAACGGACATGGTTACGGAAACAACGACGTTCATGGCGATCAGGAAGAACGCGAGACGCTTCGAGATGCGGTCCTTGAGCGGATAGATGATAAGCCAGTAGCGGTCGACGGCTATCAGTAGGATGGTTACGGAAGAAAGATACATCGGGAGAGCAAAAGCCGAGAAAACCAGGCGGCACAGAGGTTCCCCGAACACCCAGCGGTCCGTCAGCTGGTAGTGCAGCTGAACTGGGAGGCTGAACACGCACAGAGCAAGGTCCGACAGGGCGAGGTTGATGACGAAGATGTTCGTTACAGTCTGGGGCTTCTTAGCCTTCGCCGCGACGTATATGGCCACCGTGTTGCTGAAGATACCGGTGAAGATGACGATGACGTAGAAAGTTACGATGATGTAACGAACGACGGGCATCTTGAGCAGGTCGAACTGCCACTGGACTTTCGTGTTCGTCCAGTTCCGTAGGATTTCCTGCTGCAGCTGAGACATCTCGACGCCACCCAGCCCTAAGAGGTCAAGCAGTGTGTCATTCATCTTGCCAACTGTGACCGGGAAATTAGATGATGCTGATTCACTCCTTCCTAGACTTGAAAGTCTTGAATAACCAGGACGGGAATCCACTGAAGCAGTTTAACTTGAGGAATCAAATGAAACAGTTTAACTCAAATGAAGCAGTTTAACTTTACAGGAATCTAGTAAAAAAGTTCAACTCGAGGACTCAAATGAAACAATTTAACCTGAAGGCGTCTGTCCAATTCGTCCTTCAGAGAAATCGCCACAAGGGTCCACTAGAACAATTCCACGTTTTTCTCGAAGTGTCCATCTCCTTTCTTGCGCCACGAATCGGATTACAACATAGCTCGAAGTCTGAAATTCCGACTTCTATAGCGCCGGTTTCCAAATCAACAAGCATCAATCGATTGCGCTCCAGAAAACTCTTCTGCATTCGGTTCGTCGTTTGATCTTCCCATTACAATCCATCATCTCCAATAAATTAGACGACCAAGTTCCAGACAACGAAATTCTATCGCAGAAAGCAGACGCTAAATGCGCCGGAAGGGAACGCGTTTCACTTCCGTTCACGGCAATGTTTAACATCCAAGCAATAAATCACGCATGTCATCTACAATGAAACGCCCGCCATCTACTTCCGGATAGTTTGTCGGCCTCGCTCATTTAACGCGTGGGCACGTGACCTCGGATGGCGGAGCGACATCTTGCGTAAGCTGCAGGAACAAAGATACGGTTGTCGATTAATACGCGCACCGTCCATTCGCATCATCGCACAATAGACCGGAGTACAGTAATCTTGTAATTTGGTGCATATTGTTATGCAATTAGATGTGATTTCCTGTATTGCATTGTAAAAGAGTGCAATGTGATGTAGGGCTTAATGCGCCAGATCGTAATATTAAACAGCGAGATTACATTACGGTATATGTTGCATTACATTGTTACATTACGCTACCTGTCTTGCATAATTATACCTGATCTAGACTGATCTTTTCTACTCTAATCCATCTTGATCTAAATTGATCTAATCTTTACCGATCTAATCTCTCCTAATCTTAAATGACCTAATCTTTTCTGAACTAATCCATCCTGATCTAAAATGACCTAATCTTTACTGATCTAATCCATCCTGATCTAAAATGACCTAATCTTTACTGATTTAAACTTCGCTTATTTAATTTTATAGACAATCTAGTCTCAAATTGCTCTTCATGTGACCTTAGGATGAAACCTATATATCTCAACGTGTCTTTTTCTAGATCTCAAGCTGCGTCTACACTGTCGTCTCAATCTGCATCTACACTGATTTGATTTGATCTAATCTAGTCTAATCTAATCCAGTCCAGTCCAATCCTATCCAATCTAATGTAATCTTAATTTCCTGTTGGAAGGGCAATGACCCTCAACTCATTCATTGAGCATTTAATTATAAACATTGATTAGATTAATGGCACCCCGTAAATGCTGCGCTTCAAGATGAACCAAGTCGATGATTCTGAGGACAGTAGTCCAGCGAATATCGACACTGATTGATTGGGCAATCGATCGATCAGCTGCATTGATTAGAAACCGAGAAGTTGACATTTTGTCGCGAGACAAAAAACAGAACCAATCGATAATATACTGCAGTCAGCGTATCAACAGAACAAACATAATTAATTATTCAAAGAATTTATGAATAGAAATTATGGATTATCTGATGTTGATATCTTCTGCAATGAACTGATTACTTCATTAACCTCTCTCTGTCTTGGTTGGACTCTACGTGTGTGCGAGAGCCTGCTAGAAGATACTCTTCTATTTATCTGAGCACTTTGCTTAGTGATGAACTTTGTGTTCTTAGTGAACCTTAAGGTCATTTAGGCTAAATGTAAACGTACACGTTTTTCTATAGCTACCGCATGACCTTTGACCCTGCTCCGTTTCCAATGAATTTACTGGATCAGATCCTTTCACACAGCTACCCGTTTGAATGAGTACCACATCATTTTAGACACGGACCGTGCTACACCGAAATTCAAATCTCTGAAATGTAGTTACGAATGGGTTGCAAACCGACATTCTCACGCTCAGAGGCCCCTTGAAGCACGCGTTAACCAATGTAGCTAACCTGGCCAGTAGCGTAGGCAACGCTTTTGTGAGGTATTTAAAAGGCACTGTAATGAATGTCCAGATAATTAATTAAAATGATACGATTGAGATCTAATCTAAGCAAATCTGATCTTATTTGATCAAATCTGATCATATAATATGAAATCCGAGCTGATCTTTAAGACTACATTGTTTCAACTTGATTACTCACTGTAGCCTAACAACTGTAATTCGATATGTCATCTCCAATGGATGATAATCTTTGATTACTATTTCACTTGAGCATTAAAATATCGGCGCTATAGAAGTCATTGGATTAGATTAGATCTTATGTTATTTTTATGTTATCTACAATACAGATACATAGCCTGCAAAGTATATATATATATATATATATATATATATATATATATATATATATATATATATATATATATATATATATATATATATATATATATATATATATATATATATATATATATATGTTTAATTCTATGTATTATGTAAATATACCGTTGTTTCTGTTGCCATTAAGTGAGCCAGTTCTAAATCGTTTCATTCAGCCAGGGTTCTGAATTGCAATGCTAGACATGGAAACGTAAGGTAAAGAAAGCTAAGGCAAATAAGGTAAGGTAAAATAAGTCAAGGTAAGGTTAGACACTTATCACGCGCGCAATTCAGTGAATCTGGATCTGAGGCGGGAGGCAAGTGTGCGCGAACAACTTACACGGAGTCCACTCAGAAGGCTCGAACCTGCAATCGTTAGACCAGGCGTGCTACCGTGCCGCACGCTGTTCCATTTGTTGCTCCTGTCGTAGGTTCTAGTTTGCCTTTTGGTCGAAAGTTCATTCAACCATGGAGTTAAGAAGTTTCGTTGAAACAGGTGTTTAAGAAAAACTGCAACTGATTGCCTAACCTTGATTTACTTAAAAAAATTTTCAAAAATCGGTAGGTCGTTTAAAACTGCCTTCGGTTTAAGTTCAAATCAATCAGTCAATCGGTTGATTACCTAATTCGAGATGATGTAAATCGATCCGCGGGTTAAAATATCTATAAATTAAGCAAATTGAAATCCGAACTACACTCATGTTCAATTAGCGAAGTCGGTCGGACAGGAACGCACGAATGTAGTAGGCAGGCAAGCAGCAAACGGACACGTATAGGCAGAGACACACAAACAGGCAGGCAGGCAGGCAGGCAGGCAGGCAGGCAGGCAGGCAGGCAGGCAGGCAGGCAGGCAGGCAGGCAGGCAGGCAGGCAGGCAGGAATGTTACCTAGGCGGACAATTAGTCCCAGCGGTTGGAAGAGGGCATATGGAGTCCATAAATCACGAACCATGCAACGCGATCAGTAACACTTCAACTCCGGCTTTCAATGGAACGACTGCGGAAAGTGCAGGGTTAAAAGTCGTAATTCAGAAAGAATAGGCCAAGGAACGACCGACGTTCCCAGCAACGGCTGGATCTCTGTAGGGAAAGTGAGGTCAGTGGGTGAGATTGGGGCAGGCAGTGTTACGCAGAAGCAGAACTTGTAAACATCATCAATTGAGCTGTGTCGGATTTCTCTCAAAGCGTCGATTTTTCAACTACCCGCTGAAATAAAGAGCCGATCGGGCAACTGCACGATTGTGCAACGCGAACGAAGGGACTTACGAAAAGACGGGACTCACTACTACGTCACCGGACTTCGCATCAAATCGTGGGTCGCTGTCTCAGGTGTGGTCTCTAAACAGATCTGCGACAGCAGCACCTCGCATTTGGAGCCTTGCTCTGGATCGTTAACGTAGGCCTAATTAGCTCTACACGTCCATTTTTAATCTTGAGATATTTTTCAAGAGCCGCTTTATCTGGATGGCTTCAGACAACCTACGAGAGAGGTTGTGCACAGTCCTAAATGTCCATGACGCAGGGTCAAGACCCAAGACAGGAAGAAGCACTTTTGTGTTGTCATTTGAATTTTCTAATTTTAGACAAACTTGAATAGCGCCGCTAACAAGAAAACTAATAAGAGGCGAGCTCTGCGTTAGCCTAAATAATGGAGGAAAGGAAAATTTGTGGAATTCGGGTAATAGGTCGTTCCAGAGGCAGGTTTAGGTTCCATACATTCTCATTAAACACTATTAATTGTCTTTGCATTTTACAGCCACTTTTCTCTTTTCCTTGACGCAGTTTGAGCTAAGGAAGAGACAAATGGTTGAAATGCTGAAGCTGACAGATAAAGGGGATCCTTGAGCCAAGAATTCATCAAATCGGCGCCATTGATACAAGCCATACGTTGAACAGAACTTGTATTTTTAAAAGATAAATCATCTGCTCTTTGCTTGCACGTTAAAAACTACCAATTTATGACTACTCTATCGTAGTCGAATAAATCAAATGTATGTATATGCGAGCTTAGACTGGTAGTAAGACCTTGCGCTTCGGGCGGGTCAACACCGGCCCTACTCAGGGGGTGAGTTCTTGTTTATAAGTTTCAATATTCAGCGGTTTTGTTAAATTATTTCCTGGTCTCTTTTGGATTATTGCAACGTCGTACATCGTAGGGTCTCATATTCGGACATAAAATTGGATATTTTAAACGCTTCAATACTTGAGTTATGGCCACACCCCCTTCTTGTGCGTAAGGTCGCGAACTATTGTGATCAAACGCTTGAAATTGCTTTCTTTCGCCGGGGCTGGTCTGTGAGCGCCTCTAAATAGGAATCTTGGAGGGCGCAATATAGATACTTTGAATGAACGTCTAAACGAGTTTCAAAACATTTATATGTATGTATAGGGCCTTTTATATGTTTATGTTATGTTATGCTATGCTATGCTACGCTATGCTATATTATGCCACGTATAGCAGTAAGAATTGTTCAAAATAGCTTTATATAGATTATAAGTGTGCTATATACCACATGTATACCACTACCATGTTATGTTATGTTATGTTATGTTATGTTATGTTATGTTATGTTATGTTATGCTATGTTACGTTATACTATGCTATGTAGAGCAGTAAATAGTTTCCAAAATAGCTCTATATAGATATATGACTGTGCTATATACCATATGTATGCTACTACCATACATACATGGTAAAATATCAAACACAGGATAGGACATTACCAATAACCGTTCGTAAAAAGCTAATTTGGATAGTTACATTGATTATATTAATTACGAGAAAGTATAAGATTTGCCATAAAGGGTTCATGTTAGGGTTAGCGTTTAAGACGTTCAGACGATTCTACAGCGCTCTTTTCACTATCTTTAACTCAGTGCTTTTTTCTTTAAAAAAGGGTTCCGGAACTGAACAATTATGGAATTCTGTGCTAAAATTTTATTATGTTTATCAATCAAGAAACACTGAAAACAGTGTAAAGTTGTAAACACTGAAATAGAATTAAAATAAGTTACATTATATTACATAATTAAAATAACATAGCAACAAAATTCTTTTATTAAAAACTAAATTATTTTTTATTAGCCGAAAAAGGTGCCGGAACGCCGTTCCGGAGCGTTCCGTCTGAAAAAGCACTGCTTTAACTCAACTACTGAAACTGCGGATCCTTTAGAGTCATTTTGATGATTAGCGCAAGCTGGACCTGAGGTTTTTACATAAGAAAATATCAACATTTTCAACAGATCCGCGTTCTGATCAAAATCCTCGTGACGAATAATTGAATATGTTGTCCAAATGGATTTTCTAGAATCCGGGTTAAATAGGTTAAAGGCTAGGTCAAAGTCACAAGGTCAGCCAATAATAGGGTAGAAGGGTGTAGGGCCTAATAGAATTTCCAGTTGTTTTCGTCCTACTTTTTAGGCAAAGTGAATCCGGAATTCATTTTGTCTTAACTGACAGACGGAGCATTAAAAGCCATTCGAGGAATCAGGCTGTTCAGGCTGTGGATGAGGCTGCGGTGGAAGACTGGATGGGCAAAACAAGGAACAGAATTCCGGACCAAGGATTTCGCATTCCGAAATAGACCCAAGCAACAACGTAACATAATCAATTGTATCCATCCATATAGGTTTTGAACGATCGGATTGCATAAACCAAAACGTAATACAAACACATAGACAAAGAAACATTCCCGTGCACATAAGAAGAGACAGAGAGAGATAGAGAGAGAGAGAGACAGACAGACAGAGAGACACCCTAGCAGACAGACAACGGTAATAGATGCATTAGTAATGTTCGTCATTTCGTGGGGCATTGATATATATGCTCTTAAGTCTCTTAGACAAAACCTGTCGATGCTAAGAAAGCGAGATGTCCACTCGATCCTTCTCTTTCCCCCAGAACAATGGCTGCGGCATCTGAAGGCATGCGATACCTTCATTATGGCACTGTGTAGTACTCGCTGTCCTGCATTTCTCTTAATGACTATATGTCTGTGTCTGTCTGTCTGCGTTCCTGCGTGCTTTTCTGTCTACATATATGTGTCAGTGTGTCTTTCTGATTGTAAATGTCTACTAAGTTCTCTCTCTGTCTGTCTGTCTGTCTGTCTGCCTGCCTGCCTGCCTGCCTGCCTATCTGTTTGTCTGTCTTTCGATCAGGGTTAGTAGACTATGTGTCAAGTAACAATCGCCTGCGCATGTGGAGGATCCGAAGCTTAAATCACTTAGCTGCGCAGTTCGGGATTAGCCAGTAAATAACCTCTTCCCAGTTGCAACCTCTGTCCTTGTCAGTCTTCGTGGCTCTGTCTGTCTAACTATCTGTCAGGCTATCTCTCTGTACCTTTTCATCGGCTGCATGACTGACTTCCTCTGGTGTATGCGCGAATGTATGAGCGTGTATTTATATGTTATTAACATCAGTTAGACAAAGTTAATGATATTTGATGCTGAGGAGAACGAGATCCCAGTGGAAGTAGGTGGTGAAAAGATTGAAAATGTGGGTGAGTTTGTGTATTTGGGAAGCCTGAAGGAGAAACAGAAACAGAAGCAGAAGAGGAATCGGAGGATGAGCATGACCTAACTGCAAAAGACAGTTATAGATATGAATCTTTAGCGACTCCATTTTCTTAGACTCAGCATATGAGGCTAGGTGCCACAACAACGCCGCAATTATGCCGTAATAGTGCCTCAAAAGTGTCACTGCAGCCAACTCCGAGATGCAATCATGGATGCGAAGCGCTAGCCTAGTCTAAAAAATGCCTAAAAAACTGCCGCAATACTGTCTCAGTAAAAGAGATGCAACCGCGGACAAGAACTGTTAGCCGAGGCTTTATAAAATAAATGCCACAATAATGCCGCAGAAGTTATCGCATTACTACCGCAACAGTGTTGCAATGAAAGAAGAAGAAGAGGACGAAGAAGAAGAAGAAGAAGAAGAAGAAGAAGAAGAAGAAGAAGAAGAAGAAGAAGAAGAAGTCAACTGCAAGATGCAACTTTGGGTACGCTATGAGTTTTAGCCGAGGCTAAGGAAAAAAGCATAATTTTGCAACAATGCCATAATACTATGCAACAATGTCAAAGACCTATAACCAATCCTGAGGCATTCTAGGAACCAATAACAGAGAAACCATCTCCTCCGTCAGAGAAGGGACGAATCCGGCACGCGTACGCCTCCAGACAGTCGCTTTCATCAGAAAGAGTATCAAATAGATCCGTACGATTGGCACGAGATCCTTCCGCTCCAGTAGATAGTCCTCCGGCTGATTACTCCGAGCATATACGTACCTGGCGCTCCATAAGTTTGTCAGTTTTTTCCACAGTAACGCACTCGCATACCTTCTCATTAACATGAGCAGTATAACTGGCGTTTCAATCTTCATAATCATTGCTGTTATCATTATAATAATACATTACCTTAGCTGAGCTTCCTTACCTAAGCGTAGCTAACTTTACCATTTTGCCTTACCTACTTTAGCTTATTTAATCTTTTCTTACCAACCAGACTTACCTTACCTTCGGGCTTTAGCCATCAACTCTTGCATCGCGCCACTGTGGTTACTATTTACCGTTGTCTTACTTTACCTTACAAAATAATACCATATTGGGTTTTCAATAATACCATTATCAAGTACCATTATCCTTGCCATCTTTTAGTCATCACATTCAGGCAAAGTCGAGAAAATCATCCTTAGTCTGTTTAGAAATCGCAGTTTATCACCCGTCTGTCTGTCTCTTTCTGTCTCTGTCTCCGTATGTCTCTATCACTCCTTCTCTGCCTCTCTTTCTGTCTCTTTCTGTCTCTTTCAGTCTCTGTCTCTCTACCACTCTTTCAGCCAAGGAACATCTATGAGCCTATAGTGCAGCTGCATCTGGTTCAATCAGATTAATTATCTTTAAGTCCCGTCCTCAGAGCACAACATCACCGTGAACAAGACGTGGTCGGTGGGAATTTCTGGTGCTTCAGTTTTTCATTAGAACGGGCAATCGCTAAAGGGAGATAGAGGGAGATAAAGAGAAAATAGAGGGAGAAATTAGTAAAAAAAATTAAGAAGGTGAAGATGAAGATGTAGAGAGACCAATTAAGACTGATAAATAGACAGAGAGGGGCGGACATCAAGAGCAATAGCCAGAGGAAGAAGGCGAGAGGGTGAGACATAGAGAGCAGGGTAGATGAAGGAAGAGAGAAGATAGATGAAGAAAGAAGATGAAAACAGAAAAGAAATGAAACAGAGGAGAGGAGACAGAAGAGAAAGAACCACTAAGAGAGATGAGAGAAACAGGCATGAGGATAAAGACAGGAGCAGTCACACACACACACACACACACACACACACACACGCACACAGCAAGACATAAATAATACGCATAGCGAACACGAGAAGAAAGAGTTAAAAAAGAGGAGAGAAATCGATAGATAGAAAAGGAGAGCGATGGAGACAGAGACAGGGTGAGAGAAACAGGCATGAGGATAAAGACAGGAGCAGTCACACACACACACACACACACACACACACAGAGCAAGACATAAATAATACGCATAGCGACAACGAGAAGAAAGAGTTAAAAAAGAGGAGAGAAATCGACAGACAGAAAAGGACAGCAATGGAGACAGAGACAGGGTGAGAGACGGAGAAGGAGACAGAGGCAGAGGCAGAGGCAAAGACAGAGACAGAAACAGAAATAGAGAAAGAGACATACAGATACACAGACTGAGTACGTTCTTTGTATGTCTTCGTGTTGCCAGCCGATACGCATAGAAAATAACACTCAAAGATCATGAGATGAGACTATACTTATACGCGCAGATGCGTGCATAAAAGAGACACAAGGTGAAAGTCATGACCCTGTCCAACAAGCCACAGAACAGTCCAGCCTTGACCGACTCACTTACTTATCCGACTTGCTGCAACACATAGTACGTAATTGCCTCTTGGGTTGCGCCCCATTTTATCTTAGGGAGCTCTGTGTTTTGGCCTCCTCCATTCCGGGCCGTAGACTACTTCGTTCGGCGGTACGGGGTGACTTGCTTGCCCCATCGGTTCGAACAGCTACGGCCCAGCGCAGAAGGTTTGCTGTGGTTGGTCCCGCTTTTTGGAATGGGCTTCCTAATGGCCTACGCCAGGAACTTCTTAGTCTATCTCCCCCTCTTTTCCGCAAGCGCTTGAAGACCTTCTTATTTCCCAGTTCTTCTGGGTTGTAGGGCCGGGAGCGCCTCTGAGGAGTTTACCTCGAAGTGGCGCTTTATAAATTTTTGATTACATTACATAGAATGCATAGAACAGAAAAACATAGAGTAACCTTTACTGTGATTATATGCGATTATAGTCCATAGACTCGAGTTCATGGTTAGTTAGTTAGTTAGTTAGTTAGTTAGTTAGTTAGTTAGTTAGTATAAAGAGGCTTTTCAGTAGCTCGTAAAAGGGCTACCTGCTCTAGTCAAATGATGTTCAGGTCATTAAGAACAGAAAGTCTATCAATAAGCAACTCAGACTAGAAGAGTCAGCACTGGTGATCTCGCATCATCCGACAGTTCCAACCTTGCGCCGATAATTAACACTTCCGTTTTTGTGAAACACTTGTCTTGTCTTGTCTCTTATCTTGTCTTGTCTTGTTCGTTCGTTTGTTCGTTCATTCATTCATTCATTCATTATTCTCCGTTCAAGGCAGACAGTTTATATGAGTAGTTTTCAATGAGACTTACCGTCGGATGGTCGTTTCTGACACGCGACGCTAAAAGCAGGCACTAGATGGCTCCTTGTCCCGTCTTCTAGACATTAAACACGACATTATGAAGTCTACGAATGTATGGATAGACAAATGGATGGATGGATGGATTGGTGGGTGAATGAATGAAAGATAGATGGATGTTAGACGAATGGATGGATTGATGGATGATCGAATGCGTGGACGGAATCGACAGAAGAAAGAAATGTAAAAAATGTTCGAAATCAAGTAATGAATGCAATTGGAGGAAACCGAATTACTAACAGACTGATTCCTCGCACCGAATATCCGCATCAGATCAGTGAGGCAGCCGATGTTTCTTGCTTGCAAGCGAAGTACCGAGTTTCACGGTTGCTGCAGTTTGCAACCGAGAAATGTCGAACGCGCTCGACTTTGCATTTGATCCTCTCCGAATCAATAAGCCTCCCTCCTTCTCGGCCACCCTACCTGCCTCTCTCTTCTGTCAGCTTTTCTTGGCACGCCAGTTCGCTTTCGTCCGTGCGATAGACGCGTCGCTAAGCAGGTCGCCCTGTCTCCGCTAACTCAGCGCTTCGAGCAGCAACCTAAGAGAGGCCTGAGGTGACTTTTGAGAACAGTGTTTCAACTGCGCCCGACAGATGACGCCAGGCATGCTGGTTAATTCGCTGTATAAAAACGTGCCTCGGAACATCAGTTACTAACCAGACATCAATGTAGCGCATTCTAGCAGCCTCACTAAGGCTCTTCTTGCCTCTGTATCATAGAGGTTTGCGTGGGCAACAGAGGTTGGCCACACAAACCACAGAGTAAGTCTGCTCTTATAAGACATTGGATTTTCTCTGCACATTTTTTAATTAAGCTTTCGGCCGCATTTCCAAGAATATATATCAAAAGAAGCGAAAGATATATAAATAACTGAAAATCCACCTGCCGACCAGCCGAAGTTAACGGACTTCTTACAGCGGAATAAGTCACCAAAGAGCTTAAAGGTAACTCTGGTAAAAAGAATTGCATATATATTCGTCGAATTCAGATGAACTCTCGCAGTACTTAGATTTGGTAAATGATGTGCCCAAAACACTCACAGAGCCATTAACTGTTAAATAAACGGCCAGTATGTATGTATGTATGTATGTGTGGGTATGCACGTATTCATGTATGTATGTATATATGTATGCATGCATATACAGTATGTATGTGTGTGCGTATGTATGTATGCATGTATGTATAAATGTGTAGAGATTTGTGTATGCATATGTGTGTATATAGTCTGTGTAGCTATATGTATATGTGTATGTACACATGTATGTATGTAATCACACATGCACACATACACAAACATGCATAGCCTGCACATCCTTTAACAGATGGAATTGGATAAGCTGGATGAGTGACTGGGAAACTACGGAAAGAGAATAAAACGGCGAATGAATGAAGTAAGGGGCCATTCAGCTTATCCCAGGAAACACTGAGGCCTTTTATGGTCTGAACTAACTGTCCTGGCAACCCCATTTTACTACCACGCACCCTGTTATCTGATTTTTGTCGTAATCGTAATCATAAACTTTCGGTTTTTACTTTCAAGGTTTTTACAGCGCCCAAGGAAAGCTTATTCGCAGGCGCTCAGTCACAACAAAATGGATTGGCATGAGCGTTAGAATCAGTTTCAGGTCAAGATCCAAGAGTCTTGCAGGCAGACAATCAGACGGCTGCTGTGTATGGTGTTTGGAATTGGAGCGGAAAGATAGATAAAGGAAAGAGGAGGAATCAGAATAGGATCCATGGAAGGTTTCGTCAAAGGTGCTTTTGTAGTGGAGTGAACGCAGTCTTGAAGACAGTGTCTAGAGACAGTAGACACTACTGAAGCCAGAATCCCATAGATGCATACATATCGTATGTGCCTACGGGTCTAACTGCCAACCGTGTCATGGACACTGACTCTGTCGACTGACCCACTCAATTGTCAACCGTTCATGGAAGTCCGTTGGCCTGTTTCTATGCGGCTGCGCGAGACTATCAGTGGAGACCTTCTCCAGCTACACGGTCATCATTCGAATACAGACGAACTTGTTCTTTAAGAACTCTAACACCAGCTAGGCTTGCAAGAAGCGCCTTTGCGAGGTACCTATGAGGCGCTATAGAAATGCCTAGAGACATACATCCATGGATGACGGAATATGGTTCAATAAGTCAAACGTCAAATTTGTGTACGGACATAGAAGAAACGCAGGGCTGTCCCTTAAGCTAACCCTGAGAGTCAGCCCTAAGTATAAAGTGTTAGGATCGTCAATTACTGAGCCTCGGGATATGAGGGGGTATGGCCAGCCCTCTAGCTAGCACCCATGGAGTTAATTGATGCACTGGTCCTGGGTCCAAGACCTCGAGGCTCATCCACTGCCCGTTCAAGGGCCTAAGAAAAGGAAATGAGCGCCTCTCCTAAGTTCCTCATAGGACACTGGACCCTCACAGGCAGCTACGCATCACCATAAGGATCTTTACCCAATGCAATTTTGTATTGGCAACGAATCCATCTGGTTCTGTATAAGTGAGCCTTTAAATGGATATATGTACTTTAACTTGTACTATTATTAGTTAATTAATATTAATTAATTAATTATTATTATGTACTACAGAAATATCCAAAAGTATACATGCAAGAATTTATGCCGCATTACCTTACAGCTGCTAGCTAAACCTCTATGACAGTTGCAATTGATTTGGGAATCTTTCTAGGTTTTATTCATTTATTACACAAAATATTACGAGCTCGAAGTAAATAAATCTTAATCTGAGGCTCGAAACAAATGTACGCGAACAACTTGTCCTAATTGGTTACACGAATCTTATCTAATCTAATGACTTCTATAGCGCCGTTATCATAATGCCCAAGGCATCAGTCGATAGTCGCTTCAAGTCAAAATCGCAATCCAAAATCATAACCCGTTGGAGAAGCAGGGTCGAACTCCGTTCTATCGGAGAAAGCAGAAGCTAGGCTGCACGGAGTCCGCTCGGCAGGCTCGAACCTGCAATCGTTGGAATACAGACCCAAGTGATGGCGCATCTTCTTTCCATTTTCCAGTATCTTCTTTGTTACGTCTGTTAGTCTAACACAATCCACTGAATTTTACAACCCAACTATACACCATAACTAAATGTTAAAACTGAAAAACGAAGTCAAAATCTCTCAAGTTAGAATTCGTGGAAGAATTTTAAGAAGCTGTTGACAGAATGGAAAAGAACTGATGCCTTCAATGGTTGTCGATATCGCCATGTAGCTCTTACAAGTGTCTGTTGACAACGGAAACTAGTGTGGCAGTAAACATATACATGTAGAACGCTCGTCGAGATATATTGTCTGATATAAACTGACTGTTACTGATGAGTTTCTAAAAAATGTAAATAATTAAATGCCAACGCAATAAACAGTTTCCTGAAGTCGTATCTCATCATACACAAATGATCTGTTGAAGGCATACGCCTGTTTAGCATTTGGCTGATAGAAGCGTTCAGGTCACATATTTTGAAGATCGATGTTCATCAGTCAACCAAAGAGATATTAGTGCCAGTAGACAAGGTTGAAGATGAAGAAGGTCAGAGGAAAGAGGATTCTGGATGCTGTCTCAACCGCTAGAGCAGGGTTTTCTGTGTAGCGCACGAAGAAGGGAGTTCTTTTAGTGCCATTACTCTTTTCATCCTCGTCCGAAGCCTTTCCAACACTGCTGCCATCATCTGAGGCGGAACTCTGGCAAACAAAATGTGCCGCTAACACAGCTGAACATCAAACATAACCATGTAGGGTCCGCTGGTGCATGTGAATTAATTAATTATTAGGTGGCTCATGAAAGAGACAAAGGAAGAAGAAAGAAAAAAAACGCGAAGAAGAACGCAAAGAAGAAGAAGGAGGAGGAGGAGGAGGAGGAGAAGAAGACGAAGACGAATTCGACTCCGTGTAACGATTGCATACATGACTCCATTGCAAACAGGCGTGATTCTATGCATGCATCAAAGAATGTATCTAGCATAAATACTATGCTGGAGCTGTATTCTTTACATTACAGTGGCTACATCACGCAATTACATTAAAACGTCTGCTAAACATAACGCGTCGTTTTTGATAGGTTGATAGATGGGTTCGATGTTTCCACAAATGGCCTCTTGGCTAGTACCATAGTTCGGGCTGTATTCGGTAGATGGCCCGCAGCGGCGACGGTGTATCTCTTCCCGAAGCATCGACAGAGCATCGTAGCAAGAGTCGTACGGAACCTGGCATTTAGGGCGCAGTACAGAAGGAAGTTCAGCGAGAAATTGAACACCTGGAGGATGTTGGTCAGCAGGCGTCCGGTCTCAAACGTCTCAGGATCTGGGACGACGAGACCCGTCAGATGCGAGACGAAATCTATGATCTCCGACGGACAGACGAGGACTAAGACGGTTATCTGGTTCCACAGCTTATGGTTTCGGTTTTAATGGTTTGGTTTTCAGCAAATCACCCGAAGTGACAAAACACTCCTCTTCCGCAGATCCTATCCTGATTCCTCTTCGTCCCCTTATCTAGTCTGCAGATCCAATTCCAAACATAGTTCACCGTAGCTGCCTGTCTGCCTGCCTGCCTGCCTGCCTGCCTGTCTGCCTGCCTGCCTGCTTATTGGATCTTGACCTGGAACCGACCCTTTCTTGACTAAGTGCCTGTGAAAAAGCTGGATCCTTTGGTTTGGCTTTCGTTGCGCGCTGTAGAAATCTCGCGTTTACGATTACAATTGCGATTACGATGTCGTTTGTACTTCGTCTGAATATAGTAGACACGTTACCAAGTCGAATTTATGTAGCCTTTGGATACTTTGACCGGGTTGAACGAGAGTCTAATGGTAACAGTGCTGGACTTTCCACTTAGAGGTCGGGGTTTCAAGTCTCCGTCAAGGCAGAAAGTTGTTGTGAATTTTTTGTTCCACTAGCGCCCCTAGCGAACTCGGCTATAAAATGAGTACAGTTACCGTATGCTGTCGGTGAGAATACCAGGCGGCGAGGGAGAGGACTGGTTATGCCACCCTGCCAGCCGAGGCTAAGAAATACGTAGTCGCTAATACTTCATGTCCATGTAGATTAGTAACGCATTTGTTAACACACGATGTGTCCATCAGCAGAGCTGGGAATAGTTGGTGATACCAATGGCTGCCATTCAAGGTACTGCTCTTCTCGCCATACTGACCGGTTAGGGTGATAGTCTAGGGTGATAGTCTAGGGGTTAGCGTGCTGGACTATCAATCCCAAGGTTGGGGGTTCGAACTTGAAACTTTAAGCTTGATAGTTTTACGTTTCACTATAAAGCGCCTTTTAGTACACTGAGCTATACAAAGAGTTGGCCAACATCAACTGTACACTGCTGATGGAAGATCCGAGGGCGAGGGAGAGTAGGCCTACTGGCCACGGTTGGGTCCGAAAAGTACTTTGTCTGAGATATCATTTCATCTGGTAATTTAACTGAGATATTACTTTATCTTACATCTTATTTTTCTGTGATCTTACTTTAGACAAGATCTCACTTTAGGCCTATCTGAGATCTTACTTATTTAAAGATGAGATGAGAAATTGTGGTATAGCCACTCACGTGACTTCAACTGTATTGCAAGTCTATGGTGCAGGTGCTATTCTCGAAGACCAGTTCTTTAGATGCAAGCAACAAGTCTTAGACCTATATGTGAAGGATAGACAACACCAAAGAAAACCAAGTCAAGAATTGTTTTGTATGCAGGTCTATCCATGGACGCCTGCTACGATCTGTCTTCCATGTTCTTCTCAAATGAAACGCAGCTAGTATCTGGTTCTTCAAAAGAATTAATACAAACATCATACTTATACATGACATATATATATGTATCAATACACTGATATATACGAACATGATACTTATACATAGCATATATATATATCAATACATTGATATATATAACCTGTGGCCTTTGTGATTGTGACATCCTATAAGTTTCAGATTTAATTAAGACTGATTTGCATTTCCATTACTTCTTGGCCAAACAGGTGTTCCATTTGAGATAACAATTGTACTGCATATACAGTATATACAATATATTATACAGCATATACATAAATATATAGAAAATTTAATATTATTCTGTGTGTATTTTTACATATGTATGCATACAAAATCGACTAATATTTCTGTATTTATATGCATACATGCATATATAATTACATATATGTATGCATATATAAAACTAATTTGGCATTCAACGAATATATATATATATATATTATATATATATGTATGTCTGTATGTAAACATAAACAACCGTTGGACACAAAAGTTGTTACATACGTGTAAACATACACACACACAAAAATAACAGTCAACTTTCTATATAAATATAATTTATATCAAGTGAAGACCAGACAGGAAATTGAATTGAAATTCTTTGAAATTGACTTTTGATAGATGCCCGAATTTAACACATGCACGACGCAGGCGTTCGTGTATATATAGTTCCAGAATTACCTTGTGTTTTACTTAAGTCTATGATTTATATAATACCGTAAATAATATATTGTAAAATTTACTTGAAACTGTCCTTCTGCCGGCGTCATTTGCCGAGGCCGAGAAGATGAAGGCACCGTTATTTCCATGTCTTGGTTTATACCAGGAGGGGATCCAGGTTTTCTACGTAGGCGATGACAGTGATGTGGCAGTGCATCTGGCAAAAAAGCTAGCCTTATAAGCGCTAAAAAGAAAAAAGAAAAAAGTAAAGTATTCCACACCCCACAAGTGAGACGTAGGGGAGGCGCCCATTTCGTTTTCTTTAGTCCCTTGAACAGGCAACGGACGAATCCCAAGGTCCTGGACACAGGACCAGTACACCGCAGGGTTTCGCGTTTACTTCCCAGCTTACGCCGGTACCAAATTATACTGCTTGGTGACAGAGGCACGGTGTGCGCAAAAAACTTGCCCAGGGTCGTACATACATACATACATACATACATACATATATCCATACATACATACATACATACTCACATCCGTATGTACACGTATCAAGGCATTTAAAGAGCGCCTTCGGCAAACCTCTTAAAAGCGTTGCATACATGACTCCATTCCAAACAGGCGCGATCTAAAGGTAAACAGACTTTATATCTATCTTCGTCACTTAAACAGGACGTGACATGTAATTATCGGAAAATTGTCCCAACCGGAAGGTCCGACGTTATTTATTCAACGCCTCTGCAAGATAGTTGCATAAAGGCAAAAACCGGTCAATTAGTAGCGGCGGACTAGAGGAGACTAAGCAACGTATGTCCTCTAAATTTACCATGACCACTAGAGAGTGACACGGGGACAGAAATTGTCTCCATCCCCACCCCATACCCGTCGGTCTGTTCCCATACCCACCCCATCCCTATCAGGTGTGTCCCCATCCCCATCCCCGTCACCATTCCCGTCACAGTGAAGTAAAACACAATGAAATGTTCACACATGTGACCTGCTGAAACAAAATGAGTCTTAAGTTGCAAACCCATTTGGCCACTTTTTAGTGCGGCACGGTGGTCTATCGGTAACGCGTTTGATCAATGATCAAACGGTTGCGAATTCGACTCCGTGTAACGATTGCATACATGACTCCATTGCAAACAGGCGTGATTCTATGCATGTATCAAAAGAATGTATATAGCATAAATACTATGCTGGAGCTGTATTCTTTACATTACAGTGGCTACATCACGCAATTACATTAAAACGTCTACTAAACATAACGCGTCGTTTTTGATAGGTTGATAGATGGGTTCGATGTTTCCACAAATGGCCTCTTGGCTAGTACCATAGTTCGGGCTGTATTCGGTAGATGGCCCGCAGCGGCGACGGTGCCTCTCTTCCCGAAGCATCGACAGAGCATCGTAGCAAGAGTCGTACGGAACCTGGCATTTAGGGCGCAGTACAGAAGGAAGTTCAGCGAGAAATTGAACACCTGGAGGATGTTGGTCAGCAGGCGTCCGGTCTGGAACGTCTCAGGATCTGGGACGACGAGACCAGTCAGATGCGAGACGAAATCCATGATCTCCGACGGACAGACGAGGACTAAGAAGCAGACGACGATGACGACCAGCGTCATCGTCAGGCGGTTCCGGGCCGACTGTCGTGGTCGAGCGTATCCGTTATTCTCCGGCGGTGGCGTTCGGACGATTCTAGTACCATGTCTAGTCGCCTCTAGCTGGTTCCGTTTCCGGGCGGAGAGCGAGAAATCGCGGCGGAAGCGATCGGATCGACGCAGGGCAGCGATGAGGCGCGAGTTGAAGAACAGGAGCAGAAGGAGTGGCACGAAGACGCCGACGACAGCTCGAAACCATAGGAAGAGGAATCCCATCTGGGTTGTATGACTGAACGGACCGAGATCGAAGAGGTACACGGCTTTGAAGGGCGTCGATAGATCGTTGACCTTAAACGTCCAGAAGGATGGGAGGTTGACGAGGCAGCCGACCAAGGCAACAACGGCTAGAACGGTGGCCGTTCCCCGACAGCTAACCAAGTATCTCGCCTTCAACGGATGACATATACCTGCGTGCAGAGGATACAAAAATATTTAAATTACGTCTGATTCAAATCCTATATCTAATCTATTATCTGATCTGATATGACTTTACGTAATATAATCTAATCTAATAGGATCCGATCGCAACTAATTTGATATGGGTGGATCTAATTTACTCCAATTTAATTTAATCTAAATCTAAATCTAATCCAGTCTGATCTGGTCTATCTGCAATCTAATCTACAATCTAGTCTAATATAACTTCATTTCTATCTGTTCTGTTATATTTTAATTGATGCTATTAATTTGGCCGACATACTGTGCATATGCAATTGACCAATATAGTGAAGCCGTTTCTAATCTAATGTACTGTATACTTTGCTATTCTGATGCTACGTTTAGTTATGTTATGTTACGTTAGTTATGTTGTATATAATGTATGCATGTTTATAATGCCAGAAACTGTATAGCGCCTTTTAACGGAAGCATTGACGGGCTGCACTCATGTTATTCTATGTTATGTCATGTCTTGTTATGTTATATCGTGCTATGCTGCATTTTGTCGTGTCATAGTATGTGCCCCATAACATAACATGCCATGTTATGTCATGTTATGCTATGTCATGTCATGTTTTGTTATGTTATGTCATATCATGTTATGTTATGTCATGTCATGTTATGCTAAGCTACACTACGTTGTGTTATGTTACCGATGTATCGAACGCCAGCCATCATGACAATGAACCAGGTACTAAGTAAGCTGAAGGTCGTGATGACACCCTGACTGTAAAGCTGGTAGAAGAAGCAGAATCCTTGGCTCTGGAATAGAATCTGCTCCGGAATGAAAGCCCTCGGGAGCATCGACATGCAGAACAGCAGATCCGTCACGGCCAGAGACAACAGTCCGAAGTAGACGACTGTTTCCTGCGAGTCAACCGAGCGTCGAACCCGATGCTGGGTCAGGACGGCTATGTTCAGAAGGTTTCCCGCCGTTCCGAAGCAGCAGATGACGAAGATGATGTAACGATGCCACTTCGATTCGACCCCGATGTCGTCACGGTCCAGTTCCTGTGCCGGTTCTTCTGCCTGGATTATCCTCAGAGTCGTCAAGGACTCCTGGAGGAAGACAGTCGATGCGTTCAGAACCACTCCCATTGTGAATTCTGATTTATTCTGATTAATTAATCAACAGTAAATGGGAAAAGGTCGCTGCGTTGAAAATGGTTATACAGAGGCTTCTCTTCATACAGTTCTATGCTAATTTCTGTAGTGCCTCAAGTTTACATTGCTGTACACATTTATGACTTCGTAACGAAAGTAAAATCATTCTCAGAGTTTGTAGTAACACATGATGCGATCTAACTCAGTGTATTGCGGAATAATGCGTATCCAATTATCCAGTGCAACCTGATCCAATGTAATCGGTGAACTCCTAAAGCGTTTCGTAACGCACAACTAGGCATCAGTCGATGGTCGCTCATTGGAGACTGAAATCAGAAACCGTAATCCTTTAATACAGAAGGGGATGGCACAAAATTATCCAGAGTGCAGCCACTACTCGGCTCGAGGACGGTTGAAGACAAGATAATTCCCTTGGTCAAAACTAGTTGAGATCGTCGACGCCTCAGATATTCGAGATGCTGCTTAATTCTCGATCTATCCATCCAAACAGAAGAACGGTCCAAATGAGCGTGCAACAGCTGTCGTCCGTTCCTTTAAGCAGCTTCACTGCGTGATATCGATTACATGCACTGCGGTCGGCAGACGCGACAACAGCCAAGTCATGTTGGATAGGCGGACTCAAGGTCTCGGATGGATTCAGAGAATAACCTCATGACTTCTATAGCGCCTTTTTGTATCGAGGATATCTCACTCGGTCGCTCGCTCGGTCGGTCGCTCGGTCGGTCGGTCGCTCGGTCGGTCGCTCGGTCGGTCGGTCGCTCGCTCGCTCGCTCGCTCACTCACTCACTCACTCACTCACCGAGCCCAAATACCCGCGTCTACATGCCCAACGCTTTAACCACTACTCTATCCAACCACGCACTCTGTTCTTGCATAACAGCGCTCTTAAACCGACCCTTTCGTCAAAATAGTCCTACATCGTCCGCGTCGACATCTAGCGATTAAAAATTTCCTAGTGCATATGATAAATATTCCTGAGTGTCTAGAATGATTCGTGCTGCGGTTTTAAAATAATGAAGTTTAGTTTCGATTATGTGCCTTATTTTGTTGGTTGGTAAGAAAACAGTGTTTAGTGCCTGCTGTTCGTGACATTCACAATCAGGGTATTACACCAGTTATTGTGCTATTATGTTAACAACACATGCACACTATCACACAGTGATTAAGTATACGCAGTCACTATCCATGATCAAATTACTGACGCCTTAACACTCAACCACCTTGCCTCCACCATTTTCTAATCTAGATCCGCGCCTGTAAATAGTGGCTGACGCACAGACGTATTTATTGTGCGCCTTCACATTTTCATGGTTCTCTAAAGCGAGATGCTAGAGGACGCCTCCGTCTATCAATGGAGCACAACTGTCCCTGTGTGCGTGCGTGTGTGTGTACAGTATGTGTATAATGATATTTTTATTTTGTTTGGCAGCCAGTAAATACCTGTTAGACAACCCAAATTCCGTACAAACAGAGGAGTTAGGAGTGTTCTGGGAGATGTCAGCGGCATGGCGGTTTTGGCATTATAAAATGAGTGGGGAGAGCTAACACTGGATTTAAGACGGATGCAGAATGCTCTTAATGCTCAGTTTAAAAATTCTTGTAAGTGATAATAAACCCACTACAGGTGCTCTTAAAGATTATTGGATGAACTTGTATCGTACTTTAAAAAACCCAGGCCAATACATTTACTCTCGTACGGTTGAGTTCTGCTCTAATTTGACCACTCCTTTTATTGGCCTTTCTTTCCCACGAAATCCTCCATTACTGTGCGTTGTATCTATTAAAGAACTGCGTTGTTAGCGCCGAGTCTTAATTAAGCGGTCATTTATTCAATTGTTTATTCACTGTTTATTTATTTCTTATTTAAATATTTATCTATTACATGATTTATTTGTGCATTTATTTTAATATATTGTTACAAAGGCGAAATTCACGGAGACATAGAGATATCTAAAATATATAACATCAGATCAACAGCCATTTTATTATAAATATCATCATCAATAATCGTCATCATCATCATTTTCATCATCATAATCATCATCACCATCATCAATTATGTTAAGTTCGGCGCATCCATAATTTGCATTGCTAAATTCAGTAAGTAGTGGAACATTCCTGATTTCCGCCTTTACTTCGAGTTCCCTCCGTTTACTATGGCCTCCACACTATGGCTGTGGCTGGGTTGTACATATGATTCAGGTTTCCACCCTTGGATCACATCGCTTAATATTTCGAAATTTACAAAAAGCTTCACGCGATCGCGATCTCCATAACATAAGCATGCCAAATGTGTGAAATTATCATCAGAAATAAAACAGGTTTGAATTCCCCGATTTCCCTGTTCAGGACTAGGTCCACGGTTTATGGGCGAAACAGGTATGGTAGCAGCAGTAGTAGTAGTTTTCAATGTTTATTTACATCTTGTCTTGTCTTGTATAGTTGTGGGTGTGGCAGTAGTAGTAGTAGTAGTAGAAGTGAGTGAGCAGCAGTAGTAGTAGTTAACAGCAGTAGTAGTAGTTTTCAATGTTTATTTACATCTTGTTTTGTCTTGTCTTATATCACGTCATATTATCTCATCTTATCTTCTTATTAAGGTCTTACATGTGACATATTTGCCGATTACAGCATTACCATGGATTACAACCAGTTCGATCGGATCTGGACCCCTAATCTATTCATACGGAACCTCAAGTCTGGAGCGTTCCACACGATAACGGTTCCTAATCGACTGATCCATCTCTCGCCAGATGGCACCATTTTCTTTAGCCAGAGATTGACTTTGCTCCTCTCGTGCAACATGCAACTGGCCCGCTATCCAATGGATAACCAGACGTGTAAAATCGAGTTCGGAAGCTGTGAGTATGTGGCGGTGAAAACTCTCCCTTTCACTTTCAGTTTCTATTTTTGCTGTAGTAGAGTGAGTCGTTTTCGACTGACAGCGACATGCTGCGTGACAAGTGCATAAGAATAGACACCTCGGAACTGATTTCGGTTGGTGCAGATTCTCACTTTCACTTCCGGTTTCGATTTCCGTTGAAGTAGATTCATTCGTACTTCGAATGATAGCAGCAGGCTGCATGACGATTGGATAAAAATAACTGAATTAGGAAACCGTGTTTTATGTATTTTATTGTTAGTTTCACTTTCCACCTTTCAAATTTCTGGTTGGAAATTTCGCTATAATTTCAGTTACCGCTTTACTTTATGAGGATAGCTCGTAGGTCTGTTTCAAGTTTCACTTTCGATTTATGTTTCTTTACAGTGTCAGCCTGAGCTGGTTGGGATACCTTCAGCTGATACAATTAATTCCGAATTTTATGTCCGTTTCGGTATTGGCTCACGTCTGGTAATTTCTTGTTTCGGTTTCCGTTCTTTTTTCGGTTTCAATTTGTGCGTGTTTTTCTCACACATACCACGTCTGTGCCAATGACTGGAATGTGCATTTGATTGACAGATGGTTATGCCACTGACGACCTCGTCTTGGCCTGGAGACTGGATGCTGAACCTGTCGAGCTAAATTCCGAGATGAACCTGCCCGAGTATACGATAACGAACATTATCTCCATCGTCTGAGTACACTGTGGCAACGGTCAGTTGGGTCAGCCATCGTAATCGTAATCGCAATCGTAAACTTAAAATTTCTAAAGCACTACTTTGCAATTGTAATTGTAATTTCACATTCATGAAGTGTCAGTGCAAGAATAAATTTAAAAGCTAAGCGCAGGACACCAGTTTATTCATGAGCGCTGCGTCAAGTCAGGGGGTTTCCAACGATGCCATGTGAAGAACCAATTCCTGTTGCCAGAAGACGAGAGAGAAGGAGGAGAGGAGCTGTTAGGGTGGGTTTAGCCATCATCTCCGTTCTCTCGTTTAGACTGTAGCAGCATCCATGCTATGTATTTTCGTTTCGTCATTCATCTTTTTTCACCCATTACTGTAATGTGACATTATGCAACTCAATGCAATGCAAGTGATATGTTACGATCTGTTGTGACGGAATGAATGCTGTAACAGAATTTATGCAGCGCCTTTTAAGGATCTGTAAATCAAATGCGCAGAAAACCTTTGTCTTCTCATCATTAAAGACATTCTATTACCACTACGATAAGAGCTCCACAAATATCACCATCGTCATTATAGTCTTCATCATCACCAAAGACATCACCATAATTATCAACAATATGTCTATTTAATCATCATCAACAACTTCCTCATCACAGTCATCATTATCATCTTCATCGTCGTCGTCATTCTCGTAAGCAACAACTACATCATCATCACCAATACAGCAACCACTACTATCATCGACGTTGTCGACGATCTTTCGTAGCTGTGAATAATCGGGCTTTGAACCGTATACATGCCGGATTCTTAGGGTAATAATCTGGGAGTAGTCGTCGCTGTTGCAGCCATCCTTTTCAACTTCGGATCAGCTGGATTACACGTGCAGCTGGTAGATATCCTTCCGTCTCGTAATCTTAAATTCTGTGCTGTTTTATAGGACAGAAGCCGTGTCTGAGAGCCTTCTTCCATCTAAGCCGCTGCCTCAGGGCTTACATTCTCAGCACCTACCTTCCTCAGTTCCTCGTCGTCCTTCTGTCCTGGCTGTCCTTCTGGATAGATCCTGACTCGGTTCCGGCCAGAACCTCCCTCAGCATCCTGACTGTCCTGACGATCACGACCCACAGTTCTGGACTGATGAGGAGCATGCCTTCCGGTTCCTTCGCGAAAGCCATCGATGTGTGGATGTCTACCTGCCTCGTCTTTGTCTTTGGAGCTTCCATTGAATATTCGATCGTCAACACTTTGGTTCGCAAGCAGAAACAAATACAGCCTAAGGTCTGCTGACATATTATGTTTAGGCAAACTGACTGAATAATAGTAATGATGATGATGATGATGATGATGATGATAATAATAATAATAATAATAGTATTAGTTGTATTAGTAGTAATGGTTGTAGTAGTAGTTCTTGTGCAGAGCGGAAACCGGGGAGTCGCGTAGTACTACAACCCCGCAAACCGGAACACCGCGGAGACCGGGGAAATCCCCGTTTCGGAATTCCAATAATTTCGCGTTTCTGGCATGCAAAATGGGTACCGAAGGTTGAAATTTTGCTTTTTCTGAACTGTCACGTTTCCGCCAAAATTTCCCGTTTCACTACTTCGGTGATAGTTCTAAAGCCAGATTGTTTCAAGACGGAGAACCGAATAGTCCCGTTTCTCGGGATTCTGACGGTCACGTGATCGATGACATCAGGCCGTTCGATTGTAGAAGTAAGTATGCAAATAGGCAGGTATTGCATATCCAATGATAGTGTAAGTAAAGAGCAGTCTATTGGCAAAATTTGTTTGTAGTTTTTTTATAGCGTGCAATGTTTCTCTGTATTTTCTTTCACAAATTTTATTTATTGCACTTTATCGCAAACGTAAACTCAAGATTTCTACAGCGCCCAACATAAGCTAAGTCGCGGGGACCAGGTTATTTACAGGCGCTCAATCAAGACAAAATCGATAGGCAAGAAGGGTTCGGGTTCAGGTTGAGATCTAAGAGTCAGACAGGCAGGCAGACGGTTACGGTGGATGGTATTTGGAATTGGATCTGGAAGAGAGATAAGGGGAGAGGAGGAATGAGGATAGGCTGAGATATTGCAAGTTCACCACCAGAAATATCAAATTAATGGCTCTTCACACATCGTATACCCCATCCATACGACTTACCAAAACGAGAATAAGTATTCTTACACAAACTAACCTCTCTGCAGCAACTCTTTAAACTTCCAATTTCTTTGCATTGCATTTCAAGGTAAGAAACACTGGAAATTCACCGCCAAAAAATGACACACTCATACACAGCAGAACCAAAAACACTATACATTCTACCCAAAACACCAATAATTATTTTGTAATGCAAACAATCGTCTCCGTGGTAACCAATGAAATCGCCTTCTTCAATGCACTGTAAGGTAATGTAATGACGACAATATGCATAGCATCGCCATTAGCAAGCTACTTCCAATATCAACGCAAGTACTGAGACTTGAGTTGAGTAGCATTGCACTTCATGGTAAGAAATAATGCCAACAGATTTACACAGTCATTCCTAAGATAAGCCAAAGCACTGTGCACACCATAAACCCCGCCAAAGTAATCGCACCCTATTATAACCGAGCTAGTTTAGTCATGATTGAAAGTATGTAAAGTAGTAGTAGTCAGTAGATTACTAGACTTACTCAGTAGTCGCTGAAGATAAGAAGGGCCCTCGTGCCCAAGTGCCCACGTGCCCATGTGCCCTCGAGCCCACGTGACCTCGTGACCATGTGCCCTCGTGACCTCGTGCCCACGTGCCCTCGTGCCCACGTGTCCACGTGCCCTCGTGTCCACGGTTAGGCCCGATTTTATCACCATCATATTTATCGAAGTTTTTGCAGGTCCCGAGTCGCGGTTTCACCCGATTTTATCACCATCATATTTTTCGAAGTTTTTGCAGGTCCCGAGTCGCGGTTTCACCCGATTTTATCACCATCATATTTTTCGAAGTTTTTGCAGGTCCCGAGTCGCGGATAGGCCCGATTTTATCACCATCATACTTTTCGAAGTTTTTGCAGGTCCCGAGTCGCGGTTAGGCCCGATTTTATCACCATCATACATTTCGAAGTTTTTGCAGGTCCCGAGTCGCGGTTACACCCGATTTTATCACCATCATATTTTTCGAAGTTTTTGCAGGTCCCGAGTCGCGGTTAGGCCCGATTTTATCACAATCATATTTTTCGAAGTTTTTGCAGGTCCCGAGTCGCGGTTTCACCCGATATTATCACCATCATATTTTTCGAAGTTTTTGCAGGTCCCGAGTCGCGGCTACACGCGATTTTATCACCATCATATTTTTCGAAGTTTTTGCAGGTCCCGAGTCGCGGTTTCACCCGATATTATCACCATCATATTTTTCGAAGTTTTTGCAGGTCCCGAGTCGCGGTTTCACCCGATATTATCACCATCATATTTTTCGAAGTTTTTGCAGGTCCCGAGTCGCGGTTTCACCCGATTTTATCACCATCATATTTCTCGAAGTTTTTGCAGGTCCCGAGTCGCGGTTTCACCCGATTTTATCACCATCATATTTTTCGAAGTTTTTGCAGGTCCCGGGTCGCGGTTAGGCCCGATTTTATCACTATCATATTTTTCGAAGTTTTTGCAGGTCCCGAGTCGCGATTACACGCGATTTTATCACCATCATATTTTTCGAAGTTTTTGCAGGTCCCGAGTCGCGGTTACACCCGATTTTATCACCATCATATTTTTCGAAGTTTTTGCAGGTCCCGAGTCGCGGATAGGCCCGATTTTATCACCATCATACTTTTCGAAGTTTTTGAAGGTCCCGAGTCGCGGTTAGAAGCTCCGAGCAGCTCCGAACAGCCGGGCGCAGAGCCGAAAATTTTCGGAGCATCTCGGAGCATTTGGAACACCCCGAACAGCCGGGCGCAGCGCCCAAAATTTTCGGAGCATCTCGGAGCAATTTGGAACACCCCGAACAGCCGGGCGCAGCGCCCAAAATTTTCGGAGCATCTCGGAGCAATTTGGAACACCCCGAACAGCCGGACGCAGCGCCCAAAATTTTCGGAGCTCTCGGAGCAATTTGGAACACCCCGAACAGCCGGGCGCAGCGCCCAAAATTTTCGGAGCGTCTCGGAGCAATTTGGAACACCCCGAACAGCCGGGCGCAGCGCCCAAAATTTTCGGAGCTCTCGGAGCAATTTGGAACACCCCGAACAGCCGGGCGCAGCGCCCAAAATTTTCGGAGCGTCTCGGAACAATTTGGAACACCCCGAACAGCCGGGCGCAGCGCCCAAAAATTTCGGAGCTCTCGGAGCAATTTGCAACACCCCGAACAGCCGGGCGCAGCGCCCAAAAATTTCGGAGCTCTCGGAGCAATTTGGAACACCCCGAACAGCCGGGCGCAGCGCCCAAAATTTACGGAGCGTCTCGGAGCAATTTGGAACACCCCGAACAGCCGGGCGCAGCGCCCAAAAATTTCGGAGGGTCTCGGAGGAATTTAGAACACCCCGAACAGCCGGGCGCAGCGCCCAAAATTTTCGGAGCGTCTCGGAGCAATTTGGAACACCCCGAACAGCCGGGCGCAGCGCCCAAAATTTTCGGAGCTCTCGGAGCAATTTGGAACACCCCGAACAGCCGGGCGCAGCGCCCAAAATTTTCGGAGCGTCTCGGAGCAATTTGGAACACCCCGAACAGCCGGGCGCAGCGCCCAAAAATTTCGGAGCTCTCGGAGCAATTTGGAACACCCCGAACAGCCGGGCGCAGCGCCCAAAATTTTCGGAGCGTCTCGGAGCAATTTGGAACACCCCGAACAGCCGGGCGCAGCGCCCAAAATTTTCGAAGCGTCTCGGAGCAATTTGGAACACCCCGAACAGCCGGGCGCAGCGCCCAAAATTTTCGGAGCGTCTCGGAGCAATTTGGAACACCCCGAAAAGCCAAGCGCAGCGCCCAAAATTTTCGGAGCGTCTCGGAGCAATTTGGAACACCCCGAACAGCCGGGCGCAGCGCCCAAAATTTTCGGAGCTCTCGGAGCAATTTGGAACACCCCGAAAAGCCGGGCGCAGCGCCCAAAATTTTCGGAGCGTCTCGGAGCAATTTGGAACACCCCGAACAGCCGGGCGCAGCGCCCAAAATTTTCGGAGCGTCTCGGAGCAATTTGGAACACCCCGAACAGCCGGGCGCAGAGCCCAAAATTTTCGGAGCGTCTCGGAGCAATTTGGAACACCCCGAACAGCCGGGCGCAGCGCCCAAAATTTTCGGAGCGTCTCGGAGCAATTTGGAACACCCCGAACAGCCGGGCGCAGCGCCCAAAATTTTCGGAGCGTCTCGGAGCAATTTGGAACACCCCGAACAGCCGGGCGCAGCGCCCAAAAATTTCGGAGCGTCTCGGAGGAATTTGGAGCACCCCGAACAGCCGGGCGCAGCGTTCAAAATTTTCGGAGCGTTTCGGAGCAATTTGGAACACCCCGAACAGCCGGGCGCAGCGCCCAAAATTTTCGGAGCGTCTCGGAGCAATTTATAACACCCCGAACAGCCGGGCGCAGCGCCCAAAATTTTCGGAGCTCTCGGAGCAATTTGGAACACCCCGAACAGCCGGGCGCAGCGTCCCAGATTTTCGGAGCTCTCGGAGCAATTTGGAACACCCCGAACAGCCGGGCGCAGCGTCCAAAATTTTCGGAGCTCTCGGAGCAATTTGGAACACCCCGAACAGCCGGGCGCAGCGCCCAAAATTTTCGGAGCGTCTCGGAGCAATTTGGAACACCCCGAACAGCCGGGCGCAGCGCCCAAAATTTTCGGAGCGTCTCGGAGCAATTTGGAACACCCCGAAAAGCCGGGCGCAGCGCCCAAAATTTTCGGAGCGTCTCGGAGCAATTTGGAACACCCCGAACAGCCGGGCGCAGCGCCCAAAATCTTCGGAGCTCTCGGAGCAATTTGGAACACCCCGAACAGCCGGGCGCAGCGCCCAAAATTTTCGAAGCGTCTCGGAGCAATTTGGAACACCCCGAACAGCCGGACGCAGCGCCCAAAATTTTCGGAGCTCTCGGAGCAATTTGGAACACCCCGAACAGTCGGGCGCAGCGCCCAAAATTTTCGAAGCGTCTCGGAGCAATTTGGAACACCCCGAACAGCCGGGCGCAGCGCCTAAAATTTTCGGAGCGTCTCGGAGCAATTTGGAACACCCCGAAAAGCCGGGCGCAGCGCCCAAAATTTTCGGAGCGTCTCGGAGCAATTTGGAACACCCCGAACAGCCGGGCGCAGCGCCCAAAATTTTCGGAACCTCTCGGAGCAATTTGGAACACCCCGAACAGCCGGGCGCAGCGCCCAAAATTTTCGGAGCGTCTCGGAGCAATTTGGAACACCCCGAACAGCCGGGCGCAGCGCCCAAAATTTTCGGAGCGTCTCGGAGCAATTTGGAACACCCCGAACAGCCGGGCGCAGCGCCCAAAATTTTTGGAGCGTCTCGGAGCAATTTGGAACACCCCGAACAGCCGGGCGCAGCGCCCAAAATTTTCGGAGCTCTCGGAGCAATTTGGAACACCCCGAACAGCCGGGCGCAGCGCCCAAAATTTTCGGAGCGTCTCGGAGCAATTTGGAACACCCCGAACAGCCGGGCGCAGCGCCCAAAATTTTCGGAGCGTCTCGGAGCAATTTGGAACACCCCGAACAGCCGGGCGCAGCGCCCAAAATTTTCGGAGCTCTCGGAGCAATTTGGAACACCCCGAAAAGCCGGGCGCAGCGCCCAAAATTTTCGGAGCGTCTCGGAGCAATTTGGAACACCCCGAACAGCCGGGCGCAGCGCCCAAAATTTTCGGAGCGTCTCGGAGCAATTTGGAACACCCCGAACAGCCGGGCGCAGCGCCCAAAATTTTCGGAGCGTCTCGGAGCAATTTGGAACACCCCGAACAGCCGGACGCAGCGCCCAAAATTTTCGGAGCGTCTCGGAGCAATTTGGAACACCCCGAACAGCCGGGCGCAGCGCCCAAAATTTTCGGAGCGTCTCGGAGCAATTTGGAACACCCCGAACAGCCGGGCGCAGCGCCCAAAATTTTCGGAGCGTCTCGGAGCAATTTGGAACACCCCGAACAGCCGGGCGCAGCGCCCAAAATTTTCGGAGCGTCTCGGAGCAATTTGGAACACCCCGAACAGCCGGGCGCAGCGCCCAAAATTTTCGGAGCGTCTCGGAGAAATTTGGAACACCCCGAACAGCCGGGCGCAGCGCCCAAAATTTTCGGAGCGTCTCGGACCAATTTGGAACACCCCGAACAGCCGGGCGCAGCGCCCAAAAATTTCGGAGCGTCTCGGAGGAATTTGAAACACCCCGAACAGCCGGGCGCAGCGTTCAAAATTTTCGGAGCGTCTCGGAGCAATTTGGAACACCCCGAACAGCCGGGCGCAGCGCCCAAAATTTTCGGAGCTCTCGGAGCAATTTATAACACCCCGAACAGCCGGGCGCAGCGTTCAAAATTTTCGGAGCGTCTCGGAGCAATTTGGAACACCCCGAACAGCCGGGCGCAGCGCCCAAAATTTTCGGAGCGTCTCGGAGCAATTTGGAACACCCCGAACAGCCGGGCGCAGCGCCCAAAATTTTCCGAGCGTCTCGGAGCAATTTGGAACACCCCGAACAGCCGGGCGCAGCGCCCAAAATTTTCGGAGCTCTCGGAGCAATTTGGAACACCCCGAACAGCCGGGCGCAGCGTCCAAAATTTTCGGAGCTCTCGGAGCAATTTGGAACACCCCGAACAGCCGGGCGCAGCGCCCAAAATTTTCGAAGCGTCTCGGAGCAATTTGGAACACCCCGAACAGCCGGGCGCAGCGCCCAAAATTTTCGGAGCGTCTCGGAGCAATTTGGAACACCCCGAACAGCCGGGCGCAGCGCCCAAAATTTTCGGAGCTCTCGGAGCAATTTGGAACACCCCGAACAGCCGGGCGCAGCGCCCAAAATTTTCGAAGCGTCTCGGAGCAATTTGGAACACCCCGAACAGCCGGGCGCAGCGCCCAAAATTTTCGGAGCTCTCGGAGGAATTTGGAACACCCCGAACAGCCGGGCGCAGCGCCCAAAATTTTCGAAGCGTTTCGGAGCAATTTGGAACACCCCGAACAGCCGGGCGCAGCGCCCAAAATTTTCGGAGCGTCTCGGAGCAATTTGGAACACCCCGAACAGCCGGGCGCAGCGCCCAAAATTTTCGGAGCTCTCGGAGGAATTTGGAACACACCGAACAGCCGGGCGCAGCGCCCAAAATTTTCGGAGCGTCTCGGTGCAATTTGGAACACCCCGAACAGCCGGGCGCAGCGCCCAAAATTTTCGGAGCTCTCGGAGCAATTTGGAACACCCCGAACAGCCGGGCGCAGCGCCCAAAATTTTTGGAGCGTCTCGGAGCAATTTGGAACACCCCGTACAGCCAAGAGCAGCGCCCAAAATTTTCGGAGCGTCTCGGAGCAATTTGAAACACCCCGAACAGCCAAGCGCAGCGCCCAAAATTTTCGGAGCATCTCGGAGGAATTTGGAACACCCCGAACAGCCGGGCGCAGCGCCCAAAATTTTTGGAGCGTCTCGGAGCAATTTGGAACACCCCGAACAGCCGGGCGCAGCGCCCAAAATTTTCGGAGCGTCTCGGAGCAATTTGGAACACCCCGAACAGCCGGGCGCAGCGCCCAAAATTTTCGGAGCTCTCGGAGCAATTTGGAACACCCCGAACAGCCGGGCGCAGCGCCCAAAATTTTCGGAGCTTCTCGGAGCAATTTGGAACACCCCGAACAGCCGGGCGCAGCGCCCAAAATTTTCGAAGCGTCTCGGAGCAATTTGGAACACCCCGAACAGCCGGGCGCAGCGCCCAAAATTTTCGGAGCTCTCGGAGCAATTTGGAACACCCCGAACAGCAGGGCGCAGCGCCCAAAATTTTCGGAGCTCACGGAGCAATTTGGAACACCCCGAACAGCCGGGCGCAGCGCCCAAAATTTTCGGAGCGTCTCGGAGCAATTTGGAACACCCCGAACAGCCGGGCGCAGCGCCCAAAATTTTCGGAGCTCTCGGAGCAATTTGGAACACCCCGAACAGCCGGGCGCAGCGCCCAAAATTTTCGGAGCTCACGGAGCAATTTGGAACACCCCGAACAGCCGGGCGCAGCGCCCAAAATTTTTGGAGCGTCTCGGAGCAATTTGGAACACCCCGAACAGCCGGGCGCAGCGCCCAAAATTTTCGGAGCGTCTCGGAGCAATTTGGAACACCCCGAACAGCCGGGCGCAGCGCCCAAAATTTTCGGAGCTCTCGGAGCAATTTGGAACACCCCGAACAGCCGAGCGCAGCGCCCAAAATTTTCGGAGCGTCTCGGAGCAATTTGGAACACCCCGAACAGCCGGGCGCAGCGCCCAAAATTTTCGGAGCTCTCGGAGCAATTTGGAACACCCCGAACAGCCGGGCGCAGCGCCCAAAATTTTCGAAGCGTCTCGGAGCAATTTGGAACACCCCGAACAGCCGGGCGCAGCGCCCAAAATTTTCGGAGCGTCTCGGAGCAACTTGAAACACCCCGAAAAGCCGGGCGCAGCGCCCAAAATTTTCGGAGCGTCTCGGAGCAATTTGGAACACCCCGAACAGCCGGGCGCAGCGCCCAAAATTTTCGGAGCGTCTCGGAGCAATTTGGAACACCCCGAACAGCCGGGCGCAGCGCCCAAAATTTTTGGAGCGTCTCGGAGCAATTTGGAACACCCCGAACAGCCAAGAGCAGCGCCCAAAATTTTCGGAGCGTCTCGGAGCAATTTGGAACACCCCGAACAGCCGGGCGCAGCGCCCAAAATTCTCGGAGCGTCTCGGAGCAATTTGGAACACCCCGAACAGCCGGGCGCAGCGCCCAAAATTTTCGGAGCGTCTCGGAGCAATTTGGAACACCCCGAACAGCCGGGCGCAGCGCCCAAAATTTTCGGAGCTCTCGGAGCAATTTGGAACACCCCGAACAGCCGGACGCAGCGCCCAAAATTTTCGGAGCGTCTCGGAGCAATTTGGAACACCCCGAACAGCCGGGCGCAGCGCCCAAAATTTTCGGAGCGTCTCGGAGCAATTTGGAACACCCCGAACAGCCGGGCGCAGCGCCCAAAATTTTCGGAGCTCTCGGAGCAATTTGGAACACCCCGAACAGCCGGGCGCAGCGCCCAAAATTTTTGGAGCGTCTCGGAGCAATTTGGAACACCCCGTACAGCCAAGAGCAGCGCCCAAAATTTTCGGAGCGTCTCGGAGCAATTTGAAACACCCCGAACAGCCAAGCGCAGCGCCCAAAATTTTCGGAGCATCTCGGAGGAATTTGGAACACCCCGAACAGCCGGGCGCAGCGCCCAAAATTTTTGGAGCGTCTCGGAGCAATTTGGAACACCCCGAACAGCCGGGCGCAGCGCCCAAAATTTTCGGAGCGTCTCGGAGCAATTTGGAACACCCCGAACAGCCAAGCGCAGCGCCCAAAATTTTCGGAGCATCTCGGAGCAATTTGGAACACCCCGAACAGCCGGGCGCAGCGCCCAAAATTTTCGGAGCATCTCGGAGCAATTTGGAACACCCCGAACAGCCAAGCGCAGCGCCCAAAATTTTCGGAGCATCTCGGAGCAATTTGGAACACCCCGAACAGCCGGGCGCAGCGCCCAAAATTTTCGGAGCTCTCGGAGCAATTTGGAACACCCCGAACAGCCGGGCGCAGCGCCCAAAATTTTCGGAGCTCTCGGAGCAATTTGGAACACCCCGAACAGCCGGGCGCAGCGCCCAAAATTTTCGGAGCTTCTCGGAGCAATTTGGAACACCCCGAACAGCCGGGCGCAGCGCCCAAAATTTTCGGAGCTCTCGGAGCAATTTGGAACACCCCGAACAGCCGGGCGCAGCGCCCAAAATTTTCGGAGCTCTCGGAGCAATTTGGAACACCCCGAACAGCCGGGCGCAGCGCCCAAAATTTTCGGAGCTCTCGGAGCAATTTGGAACACCCCGAACAGCCGGGCGCAGCGCCCAAAATTTTCGGAGCTCACGGAGCAATTTGGAACACCCCGAACAGCCGGGCGCAGCGCCCAAAATTTTCGGAGCGTCTCGGAGCAATTTGGAACACCCCGAACAGCCGGGCGCAGCGCCCAAAATTTTCGGAGCTCTCGGAGCAATTTGGAACACCCCGAACAGCCGGGCGCAGCGCCCAAAATTTTCGGAGCTCACGGAGCAATTTGGAACACCCCGAACAGCCGGGCGCAGCGCCCAAAATTTTTGGAGCGTCTCGGAGCAATTTGGAACACCCCGAACAGCCGGGCGCAGCGCCCAAAATTTTCGGAGCGTCTCGGAGCAATTTGGAACACCCCGAACAGCCGGGCGCAGCGCCCAAAATTTTCGGAGCTCTCGGAGCAATTTGGAACACCCCGAACAGCCGGGCGCAGCGCCCAAAATTTTCGGAGCGTCTCGGAGCAATTTGGAACACCCCGAACAGCCGGACGCAGCGCCCAAAATTTTCGGAGCTCTCGGAGCAATTTGGAACACCCCGAACAGCCGGGCGCAGCGCCCAAAATTTTCGGAGCTCTCGGAGCAATTTGGAACACCCCGAACAGCCGGGCGCAGCGCCCAAAATTTTCGGAGCGTCTCGGAGCAACTTGAAACACCCCGAAAAGCCGGGCGCAGCGCCCAAAATTTTCGGAGCGTCTCGGAGCAATTTGGAACACCCCGAACAGCCGGGCGCAGCGCCCAAAATTTTCGGAGCGTCTCGGAGCAATTTGGAACACCCCGAACAGCCGGGCGCAGCGCCCAAAATTTTTGGAGCGTCTCGGAGCAATTTGGAACACCCCGAACAGCCAAGAGCAGCGCCCAAAATTTTCGGAGCGTCTCGGAGCAATTTGGAACACCCCGAACAGCCGGGCGCAGCGCCCAAAATTTTCGGAGCGTCTCGGAGCAATTTGGAACACCCCGAACAGCCGGGCGCAGCGCCCAAAATTTTCGGAGCGTCTCGGAGCAATTTGGAACACCCCGAACAGCCGGGCGCAGCGCCCAAAATTTTCGGAGCTCTCGGAGCAATTTGGAACACCCCGAACAGCCGGACGCAGCGCCCAAAATTTTCGGAGCGTCTCGGAGCAATTTGGAACACCCCGAACAGCCGGGCGCAGCGCCCAAAATTTTCGGAGCGTCTCGGAGCAATTTGGAACACCCCGAACAGCCGGGCGCAGCGCCCAAAATTTTCGGAGCGTCTCGGAGCAATTTGGAACACCCCGAACAGCCAAGCGCAGCGCCCAAAATTTTCGGAGCATCTCGGAGGAATTTGGAACACCCCGAACAGCCGGGCGCAGCGCCCAAAATTTTTGGAGCGTCTCGGAGCAATTTGGAACACCCCGAACAGCCGGGCGCAGCGCCCAAAATTTTCGGAGCGTCTCGGAGCAATTTGGAACACCCCGAACAGCCAAGCGCAGCGCCCAAAATTTTCGGAGCATCTCGGAGCAATTTGGAACACCCCGAACAGCCGGGCGCAGCGCCCAAAATTTTCGGAGCATCTCGGAGCAATTTGGAACACCCCGAACAGCCAAGCGCAGCGCCCAAAATTTTCGGAGCATCTCGGAGCAATTTGGAACACCCCGAACAGCCGGGCGCAGCGCCCAAAATTTTCGGAGCTCTCGGAGCAATTTGGAACACCCCGAACAGCCGGGCGCAGCGCCCAAAATTTTCGGAGCGTCTCGGAGCAATTTGGAACACCCCGAACAGCCGGGCGCAGCGCCCAAAATTTTCGGAGCTTCTCGGAGCAATTTGGAACACCCCGAACAGCCGGGCGCAGCGCCCAAAATTTTCGGAGCTCTCGGAGCAATTTGGAACACCCCGAACAGCCGGGCGCAGCGCCCAAAATTTTCGGAGCTCTCGGAGCAATTTGGAACACCCCGAACAGCCGGGCGCAGCGCCCAAAATTTTCGGAGCTCTCGGAGCAATTTGGAACACCCCGAACAGCCGGGCGCAGCGCCCAAAATTTTCGGAGCTCACGGAGCAATTTGGAACACCCCGAACAGCCGGGCGCAGCGCCCAAAATTTTCGGAGCGTCTCGGAGCAATTTGGAACACCCCGAACAGCCGGGCGCAGCGCCCAAAATTTTCGGAGCTCTCGGAGCAATTTGGAACACCCCGAACAGCCGGGCGCAGCGCCCAAAATTTTCGGAGCTCACGGAGCAATTTGGAACACCCCGAACAGCCGGGCGCAGCGCCCAAAATTTTTGGAGCGTCTCGGAGCAATTTGGAACACCCCGAACAGCCGGGCGCAGCGCCCAAAATTTTCGGAGCGTCTCGGAGCAATTTGGAACACCCCGAACAGCCGGGCGCAGCGCCCAAAATTTTCGGAGCTCTCGGAGCAATTTGGAACACCCCGAACAGCCGGGCGCAGCGCCCAAAATTTTCGGAGCGTCTCGGAGCAATTTGGAACACCCCGAACAGCCGGGCGCAGCGCCCAAAATTTTCGGAGCTCTCGGAGCAATTTGGAACACCTTGAACAGCCGGGCGCAGCGCCCAAAATTTTCGAAGCGTCTCGGAGCAATTTGGAACACCCCGAACAGCCGGGCGCAGCGCCCAAAATTTTCGGAGCGTCTCGGAGCAATTTGGAACACCCCGAAAAGCCGGGCGCAGCGCCCAAAATTTTCGGAGCGTCTCGGAGCAATTTGGAACACCCCGAACAGCCGGGCGCAGCGCCCAAAATTTTCGGAGCGTCTCGGAGCAATTTGGAACACCCCGAACAGCCGGGCGCAGCGCCCAAAATTTTCGGAGCGTCTCGGAGCAATTTGGAACACCCCGAACAGCCAAGCGCAGCGCCCAAAATTTTCGGAGCATCTCGGAGCAATTTGGAACACCCCGAACAGCCGGGCGCAGCGCCCAAAATTTTTGGAGCGTCTCGGAGCAATTTGGAACACCCCGAACAGCCGGGCGCAGCGCCCAAAATTTTCGGAGCGTCTCGGAGCAATTTGGAACACCCCGAACAGCCAAGCGCAGCGCCCAAAATTTTCGGAGCATCTCGGAGCAATTTGGAACACCCCGAACAGCCGGGCGCAGCGCCCAAAATTTTCGGAGCATCTCGGAGCAATTTGGAACACCCCGAACAGCCGGGCGCAGCGCCCAAAATTTTCGGAGCATCTCGGAGCAATTTGGAACACCCCGAACAGCCGGGCGCAGCGCCCAAAATTTTCGGAGCTCTCGGAGCAATTTGGAACACCCCGAACAGCCGGGCGCAGCGCCCAAAATTTTCGGAGCTCTCGGAGCAATTTGGAACACCCCGAACAGCCGGGCGCAGCGCCCAAAATTTTCGGAGCTTCTCGGAGCAATTTGGAACACCCCGAACAGCCGGGCGCAGCGCCCAAAATTTTCGGAGCTCTCGGAGCAATTTGGAACACCCCGAACAGCCGGGCGCAGCGCCCAAAATTTTCGGAGCTCTCGGAGCAATTTGGAACACCCCGAACAGCCGGGCGCAGCGCCCAAAATTTTCGGAGCTCTCGGAGCAATTTGGAACACCCCGAACAGCCGGGCGCAGCGCCCAAAATTTTCGGAGCTCTCGGAGCAATTTGGAACACCCCGAACAGCCGGGCGCAGCGCCCAAAATTTTCGGAGCGTCTCGGAGCAATTTGGAACACCCCGAACAGCCGGGCGCAGCGCCCAAAATTTTCGGAGCTCTCGGAGCAATTTGGAACACCCCGAACAGCCGGGCGCAGCGCCCAAAATTTTCGGAGCTCTCGGAGCAATTTGGAACACCCCGAACAGCCGGGCGCAGCGCCCAAAATTTTTGGAGCGTCTCGGAGCAATTTGGAACACCCCGAACAGCCGGGCGCAGCGCCCAAAATTTTCGGAGCGTCTCGGAGCAATTTGGAACACCCCGAACAGCCGGGCGCAGCGCCCAAAATTTTCGGAGCTCTCGGAGCAATTTGGAACACCCCGAACAGCCGGGCGCAGCGCCCAAAATTTTCGGAGCGTCTCGGAGCAATTTGGAACACCCCGAACAGCCGGGCGCAGCGCCCAAAATTTTCGGAGCTCTCGGAGCAATTTGGAACACCCCGAACAGCCGGGCGCAGCGCCCAAAATTTTCGAAGCGTCTCGGAGCAATTTGGAACACCCCGAACAGCCGGGCGCAGCGCCCAAAATTTTCGGAGCGTCTCGGAGCAATTTGGAACACCCCGAAAAGCCGGGCGCAGCGCCCAAAATTTTCGGAGCGTCTCGGAGCAATTTGGAACACCCCGAACAGCCGGGCGCAGCGCCCAAAATTTTCGGAGCGTCTCGGAGCAATTTGGAACACCCCGAACAGCCGGGCGCAGCGCCCAAAATTTTTGGAGCGTCTCGGAGCAATTTGGAACACCCCGAACAGCCAAGAGCAGCGCCCAAAATTTTCGGAGCGTCTCGGAGCAATTTGGAACACCCCGAACAGCCGGGCGCAGCGCCCAAAATTTTCGGAGCGTCTCGGAGCAATTTGGAACACCCCGAACAGCCGGGCGCAGCGCCCAAAATTTTCGGAGCGTCTCGGAGCAATTTGGAACACCCCGAACAGCCGGGCGCAGCGCCCAAAATTTTCGGAGCTCTCGGAGCAATTTGGAACACCCCGAACAGCCGGGCGCAGCGCCCAAAATTTTCGGAGCGTCTCGGAGCAATTTGGAACACCCCGAACAGCCGGGCGCAGCGCCCAAAATTTTCGGAGCGTCTCGGAGCAATTTGGAACACCCCGAACAGCCGGGCGCAGCGCCCAAAATTTTCGGAGCGTCTCGGAGCAATTTGGAACACCCCGAACAGCCGGGCGCAGCGCCCAAAATTTTCGGAGCGTCTCGGAGCAATTTGGAACACCCCGAACAGCCGGGCGCAGCGCCCAAAATTTTCGGAGCGTCTCGGAGCAATTTGGAACACCCCGAACAGCCGGGCGCAGCGCCCAAAATTTTCGGAGCGTCTCGGAGCAATTTGGAACACCCCGAACAGCCGGGCGCAGCGCCCAAAATTTTCGGAGCGTCTCGGAGCAATTTGGAACACCCCGAACAGCCGGGCGCAGCGCCCAAAATTTTCGGAGCGTCTCGGAGCAATTTGGAACACCCCGAACAGCCGGGCGCAGCGCCCAAAATTTTCGGAGCGTCTCGGAGCAATTTGGAACACCCCGAACAGCCGGGCGCAGCGCCCAAAATTTTCGGAGCGTCTCGGAGCAATTTGGAACACCCCGAACAGCCGGGCGCAGCGCCCAAAATTTTCGGAGCTCTCGGAGCAATTTGGAACACCCCGAACAGCCGGGCGCAGCGCCCAAAATTTTCGAAGCGTCTCGGAGCAATTTGGAACACCCCGAACAGCCGGGCGCAGCGCCCAAAATTTTCGGAGCGTCTCGGAGCAATTTGGAACACCCCGAACAGCCGGGCGCAGCGCCCAAAATTTTCGGAGCGTCTCGGAGCAATTTGGAACACCCCGAACAGCCGGGCGCAGCGCCCAAAATTTTCGGAGCGTCTCGGAGCAATTTGGAACACCCCGAACAGCCGGGCGCAGCGCCCAAAATTTTCGGAGCGTCTCGGAGCAATTTGGAACACCCCGAACAGCCGGGCGCAGCGCCCAAAATTTTCGGAGCGTCTCGGAGCAATTTGGAACACCCCGAACAGCCGGGCGCAGCGCCCAAAATTTTCGGAGCGTCTCGGAGCAATTTGGAACACCCCGAACAGCCGGGCGCAGCGCCCAAAATTTTCGGAGCGTCTCGGAGCAATTTGGAACACCCCGAACAGCCGGGCGCAGCGCCCAAAATTTTCGGAGCTCTCGGAGCAATTTGGAACACCCCGAACAGCCGGGCGCAGCGCCCAAAATTTTCGGAGCGTCTCGGAGCAATTTGGAACACCCCGAACAGCCGGGCGCAGCGCCCAAAATTTTCGGAGCGTCTCGGAGCAATTTGGAACACCCCGAAAAGCCGGGCGCAGCGCCCAAAATTTTCGGAGCGTCTCGGAGCAATTTGGAACACCCCGAACAGCCGGGCGCAGCGCCCAAAATTTTCGGAGCGTCTCGGAGCAATTTGGAACACCCCGAACAGCCGGGCGCAGCGCCCAAAATTTTCGGAGCGTCTCGGAGCAATTTGGAACACCCCGAACAGCCGGGCGCAGCGCCCAAAATTTTCGGAGCTCTCGGAGCAATTTGGAACACCCCGAACAGCCGGGCGCAGCGCCCAAAATTTTCGGAGCGTCTCGGAGCAATTTGGAACACCCCGAACAGCCGGGCGCAGCGCCCAAAATTTTCGGAGCGTCTCGGAGCAATTTGGAACACCCCGAACAGCCGGGCGCAGCGCCCAAAATTTTCGGAGCGTCTCGGAGCAATTTGGAACACCCCGAACAGCCGGGCGCAGCGCCCAAAATTTTCGGAGCGTCTCGGAGCAATTTGGAACACCCCGAACAGCCGGGCGCAGCGCCCAAAATTTTCGGAGCGTCTCGGAGCAATTTGGAACACCCCGAACAGCCGGGCGCAGCGCCCAAAATTTTCGGAGCTCTCGGAGCAATTTGGAACACCCCGAACAGCCGGGCGCAGCGCCCAAAATTTTCGAAGCGTCTCGGAGCAATTTGGAACACCCCGAACAGCCGGGCGCAGCGCCCAAAATTTTCGGAGCGTCTCGGAGCAATTTGGAACACCCCGAACAGCCGGGCGCAGCGCCCAAAATTTTCGGAGCGTCTCGGAGCAATTTGGAACACCCCGAACAGCCGGGCGCAGCGCCCAAAATTTTCGGAGCGTCTCGGAGCAATTTGGAACACCCCGAACAGCCGGGCGCAGCGCCCAAAATTTTCGGAGCTCTCGGAGCAATTTGGAACACCCCGAACAGCCGGGCGCAGCGCCCAAAATTTTCGGAGCGTCTCGGAGCAATTTGGAACACCCCGAACAGCCGGGCGCAGCGCCCAAAATTTTCGGAGCGTCTCGGAGCAATTTGGAACACCCCGAACAGCCGGGCGCAGCGCCCAAAATTTTCGGAGCGTCTCGGAGCAATTTGGAACACCCCGAACAGCCGGGCGCAGCGCCCAAAATTTTCGGAGCGTCTCGGAGCAATTTGGAACACCCCGAACAGCCGGGCGCAGCGCCCAAAATTTTCGGAGCGTCTCGGAGCAATTTGGAACACCCCGAACAGCCGGGCGCAGCGCCCAAAATTTTCGGAGCGTCTCGGAGCAATTTGGAACACCCCGAACAGCCGGGCGCAGCGCCCAAAATTTTCGGAGCGTCTCGGAGCAATTTGGAACACCCCGAACAGCCGGGCGCAGCGCCCAAAATTTTCGGAGCGTCTCGGAGCAATTTGGAACACCCCGAACAGCCGGGCGCAGCGCCCAAAATTTTCGGAGCGTCTCGGAGCAATTTGGAACACCCCGAACAGCCGGGCGCAGCGCCCAAAATTTTCGGAGCGTCTCGGAGCAATTTGGAACACCCCGAACAGCCGGGCGCAGCGCCCAAAATTTTCGGAGCGTCTCGGAGCAATTTGGAACACCCCGAACAGCCGGGCGCAGCGCCCAAAATTTTCGGAGCGTCTCGGAGCAATTTGGAACACCCCGAACAGCCGGGCGCAGCGCCCAAAATTTTCGGAGCGTCTCGGAGCAATTTGGAACACCCCGAACAGCCGGGCGCAGCGCCCAAAATTTTCGGAGCTATCGGAGCAATTTGGAACACCCCGAACAGCCGGGCGCAGCGCCCAAAATTTTCGGAGCGTCTCGGAGCAATTTGGAACACCCCGAACAGCCGGGCGCAGCGCCCAAAATTTTCGGAGCGTCTCGGAGCAATTTGGAACACCCCGAACAGCCGGGCGCAGCGCCCAAAATTTTCGGAGCGTCTCGGAGCAATTTGGAACACCCCGAACAGCCGGGCGCAGCGCCCAAAATTTTCGGAGCGTCTCGGAGCAATTTGGAACACCCCGAACAGCCGGGCGCAGCGCCCAAAATTTTCGGAGCGTCTCGGAGCAATTTGGAACACCCCGAACAGCCGGGCGCAGCGCCCAAAATTTTCGGAGCGTCTCGGAGCAATTTGGAACACCCCGAACAGCCGGGCGCAGCGCCCAAAATTTTCGGAGCGTCTCGGAGCAATTTGGAACACCCCGAACAGCCGGGCGCAGCGCCCAAAATTTTCGGAGCGTCTCGGAGCAATTTGGAACACCCCGAACAGCCGGGCGCAGCGCCCAAAATTTTCGGAGCTCTCGGAGCAATTTGGAACACCCCGAACAGCCGGGCGCAGCGCCCAAAATTTTCGGAGCGTCTCGGAGCAATTTGGAACACCCCGAACAGCCGGGCGCAGCGCCCAAAATTTTCGGAGCGTCTCGGAGCAATTTGGAACACCCCGAACAGCCGGGCGCAGCGCCCAAAATTTTCGGAGCGTCTCGGAGCAATTTGGAACACCCCGAACAGCCGGGCGCAGCGCCCAAAATTTTCGGAGCGTCTCGGAGCAATTTGGAACACCCCGAACAGCCGGGCGCAGCGCCCAAAATTTTCGGAGCGTCTCGGAGCAATTTGGAACACCCCGAACAGCCGGGCGCAGCGCCCAAAATTTTCGGAGCGTCTCGGAGCAATTTGGAACACCCCGAACAGCCGGGCGCAGCGCCCAAAATTTTCGGAGCGTCTCGGAGCAATTTGGAACACCCCGAACAGCCGGGCGCAGCGCCCAAAATTTTCGGAGCGTCTCGGAGCAATTTGGAACACCCCGAACAGCCGGGCGCAGCGCCCAAAATTTTCGGAGCGTCTCGGAGCAATTTGGAACACCCCGAACAGCCGGGCGCAGCGCCCAAAATTTTCGGAGCGTCTCGGAGCAATTTGGAACACCCCGAACAGCCGGGCGCAGCGCCCAAAATTTTCGGAGCGTCTCGGAGCAATTTGGAACACCCCGAACAGCCGGGCGCAGCGCCCAAAATTTTCGGAGCTCTCGGAGCAATTTGGAACACCCCGAACAGCCGGGCGCAGCGCCCAAAATTTTCGGAGCGTCTCGGAGCAATTTGGAACACCCCGAACAGCCGGGCGCAGCGCCCAAAATTTTCGGAGCGTCTCGGAGCAATTTGGAACACCCCGAACAGCCGGGCGCAGCGCCCAAAATTTTCGGAGCGTCTCGGAGCAATTTGGAACACCCCGAACAGCCGGGCGCAGCGCCCAAAATTTTCGGAGCGTCTCGGAGCAATTTGGAACACCCCGAACAGCCGGGCGCAGCGCCCAAAATTTTCGGAGCGTCTCGGAGCAATTTGGAACACCCCGAACAGCCGGGCGCAGCGCCCAAAATTTTCGGAGCGTCTCGGAGCAATTTGGAACACCCCGAACAGCCGGGCGCAGCGCCCAAAATTTTCGGAGCTCTCGGAGCAATTTGGAACACCCCGAACAGCCGGGCGCAGCGCCCAAAATTTTCGGAGCGTCTCGGAGCAATTTGGAACACCCCGAACAGCCGGGCGCAGCGCCCAAAATTTTCGGAGCGTCTCGGAGCAATTTGGAACACCCCGAACAGCCGGGCGCAGCGCCCAAAATTTTCGGAGCGTCTCGGAGCAATTTGGAACACCCCGAACAGCCGGGCGCAGCGCCCAAAATTTTCGGAGCGTCTCGGAGCAATTTGGAACACCCCGAACAGCCGGGCGCAGCGCCCAAAATTTTCGGAGCTCTCGGAGCAATTTGGAACACCCCGAACAGCCGGGCGCAGCGCCCAAAATTTTCGGAGCGTCTCGGAGCAATTTGGAACACCCCGAACAGCCGGGCGCAGCGCCCAAAATTTTCGGAGCGTCTCGGAGCAATTTGGAACACCCCGAACAGCCGGGCGCAGCGCCCAAAATTTTCGGAGCGTCTCGGAGCAATTTGGAACACCCCGAACAGCCGGGCGCAGCGCCCAAAATTTTCGGAGCTCTCGGAGCAATTTGGAACACCCCGAACAGCCGGGCGCAGCGCCCAAAATTTTCGAAGCGTCTCGGAGCAATTTGGAACACCCCGAACAGCCGGGCGCAGCGCCCAAAATTTTCGGAGCGTCTCGGAGCAATTTGGAACACCCCGAACAGCCGGGCGCAGCGCCCAAAATTTTCGGAGCGTCTCGGAGCAATTTGGAACACCCCGAACAGCCGGGCGCAGCGCCCAAAATTTTCGGAGCGTCTCGGAGCAATTTGGAACACCCCGAACAGCCGGGCGCAGCGCCCAAAATTTTCGGAGCGTCTCGGAGCAATTTGGAACACCCCGAACAGCCGGGCGCAGCGCCCAAAATTTTCGGAGCGTCTCGGAGCAATTTGGAACACCCCGAACAGCCGGGCGCAGCGCCCAAAATTTTCGGAGCGTCTCGGAGCAATTTGGAACACCCCGAACAGCCGGGCGCAGCGCCCAAAATTTTCGGAGCGTCTCGGAGCAATTTGGAACACCCCGAACAGCCGGGCGCAGCGCCCAAAATTTTCGGAGCTCTCGGAGCAATTTGGAACACCCCGAACAGCCGGGCGCAGCGCCCAAAATTTTCGGAGCGTCTCGGAGCAATTTGGAACACCCCGAACAGCCGGGCGCAGCGCCCAAAATTTTCGGAGCGTCTCGGAGCAATTTGGAACACCCCGAACAGCCGGGCGCAGCGCCCAAAATTTTCGGAGCGTCTCGGAGCAATTTGGAACACCCCGAACAGCCGGGCGCAGCGCCCAAAATTTTCGGAGCGTCTCGGAGCAATTTGGAACACCCCGAACAGCCGGGCGCAGCGCCCAAAATTTTCGGAGCGTCTCGGAGCAATTTGGAACACCCCGAACAGCCGGGCGCAGCGCCCAAAATTTTCGGAGCGTCTCGGAGCAATTTGGAACACCCCGAACAGCCGGGCGCAGCGCCCAAAATTTTCGGAGCGTCTCGGAGCAATTTGGAACACCCCGAACAGCCGGGCGCAGCGCCCAAAATTTTCGGAGCGTCTCGGAGCAATTTGGAACACCCCGAACAGCCGGGCGCAGCGCCCAAAATTTTCGGAGCGTCTCGGAGCAATTTGGAACACCCCGAACAGCCGGGCGCAGCGCCCAAAATTTTCGGAGCGTCTCGGAGCAATTTGGAACACCCCGAACAGCCGGGCGCAGCGCCCAAAATTTTCGGAGCGTCTCGGAGCAATTTGGAACACCCCGAACAGCCGGGCGCAGCGCCCAAAATTTTCGGAGCGTCTCGGAGCAATTTGGAACACCCCGAACAGCCGGGCGCAGCGCCCAAAATTTTCGGAGCGTCTCGGAGCAATTTGGAACACCCCGAACAGCCGGGCGCAGCGCCCAAAATTTTCGGAGCTCTCGGAGCAATTTGGAACACCCCGAACAGCCGGGCGCAGCGCCCAAAATTTTCGAAGCGTCTCGGAGCAATTTGGAACACCCCGAACAGCCGGGCGCAGCGCCCAAAATTTTCGGAGCGTCTCGGAGCAATTTGGAACACCCCGAACAGCCGGGCGCAGCGCCCAAAATTTTCGGAGCGTCTCGGAGCAATTTGGAACACCCCGAACAGCCGGGCGCAGCGCCCAAAATTTTCGGAGCGTCTCGGAGCAATTTGGAACACCCCGAACAGCCGGGCGCAGCGCCCAAAATTTTTGGAGCGTCTCGGAGCAATTTGGAACACCCCGAACAGCCAAGAGCAGCGCCCAAAATTTTCGGAGCGTCTCGGAGCAATTTGGAACACCCCGAACAGCCGGGCGCAGCGCCCAAAATTTTCGGAGCGTCTCGGAGCAATTTGGAACACCCCGAACAGCCGGGCGCAGCGCCCAAAATTTTCGGAGCGTCTCGGAGCAATTTGGAACACCCCGAACAGCCGGGCGCAGCGCCCAAAATTTTCGGAGCGTCTCGGAGCAATTTGGAACACCCCGAACAGCCGGGCGCAGCGCCCAAAATTTTCGGAGCGTCTCGGAGCAATTTGGAACACCCCGAACAGCCGGGCGCAGCGCCCAAAATTTTCGGAGCGTCTCGGAGCAATTTGGAACACCCCGAACAGCCGGGCGCAGCGCCCAAAATTTTCGGAGCGTCTCGGAGCAATTTGGAACACCCCGAACAGCCGGGCGCAGCGCCCAAAATTTTCGGAGCGTCTCGGAGCAATTTGGAACTCCCCGAACAGCCGGGCGCAGCGCCCAAAATTTTCGGAGCGTCTCGGAGCAATTTGGAACACCCCGAACAGCCGGGCGCAGCGCCCAAAATTTTTGGAGCGTCTCGGAGCAATTTGGAACACCCCGAACAGCCAAGAGCAGCGCCCAAAATTTTCGGAGCGTCTCGGAGCAATTTGGAACACCCCGAACAGCCGGGCGCAGCGCCCAAAATTTTCGGAGCTCTCGGAGCAATTTGGAACACCCCGAACAGCCGGGCGCAGCGCCCAAAATTTTCGGAGCGTCTCGGAGCAATTTGGAACACCCCGAACAGCCGGGCGCAGCGCCCAAAATTTTCGGAGCTCTCGGAGCAATTTGGAACACCCCGAACAGCCGGGCGCAGCGCCCAAAATTTTCGGAGCGTCTCGGAGCAATTTGGAACACCCCGAACAGCCGGGCGCAGCGCCCAAAATTTTCGGAGCGTCTCGGAGCAATTTGGAACTCCCCGAACAGCCGGGCGCAGCGCCCAAAATTTTCGGAGCGTCTCGGAGCAATTTGGAACACCCCGAACAGCCGGGCGCAGCGCCCAAAATTTTCGGAGCGTCTCGGAGCAATTTGGAACACCCCGAACAGCCGGGCGCAGCGCCCAAAATTTTCGGAGCGTCTCGGAGCAATTTGGAACTCCCCGGACAGCCGGGCGCAGCGCCCAAAATTTTCGGAGCTTCTCGGAGCAATTTGGAACACCCGAACAGCCGGGCGCAGCGCCCAAAATTTTCGGAGCTCTCGGAGCAATTTGGAACACCCCGAACAGCCGGGCGCAGCGCCCAAAATTTTCGAAGCGTCTCGGAGCAATTTGGAACACCCCGAACAGCCGGGCGCAGCGCCCAAAATTTTCGGAGCGTCTCGGAGCAATTTGGAACACCCCGAACAGCCGGGCGCAGCGCCCAAAATTTTCGGAGCGTCTCGGAGCAATTTGGAACACCCCGAACAGCCGGGCGCAGCGCCCAAAATTTTCGGAGCGTCTCGGAGCAATTTGGAACACCCCGAACAGCCGGGCGCAGCGCCCAAAATTTTTGGAGCGTCTCGGAGCAATTTGGAACACCCCGAACAGCCAAGAGCAGCGCCCAAAATTTTCGGAGCGTCTCGGAGCAATTTGGAACACCCCGAACAGCCGGGCGCAGCGCCCAAAATTTTCGGAGCGTCTCGGAGCAATTTGGAACACCCCGAACAGCCGGGCGCAGCGCCCAAAATTTTCGGAGCGTCTCGGAGCAATTTGGAACACCCCGAAAAGCCGGGCGCAGCGCCCAAAATTTTCGGAGCGTCTCGGAGCAATTTGGAACACCCCGAACAGCCGGGCGCAGCGCCCAAAATTTTCGGAGCGTCTCGGAGCAATTTGGAACACCCCGAACAGCCGGGCGCAGCGCCCAAAATTTTCGGAGCGTCTCGGAGCAATTTGGAACACCCCGAACAGCCGGGCGCAGCGCCCAAAATTTTCGAAGCGTCTCGGAGCAATTTGGAACACCCCGAACAGCCGGGCGCAGCGCCCAAAATTTTCGGAGCTCTCGGAGCAATTTGGAACACCCCGAACAGCCGGGCGCAGCGCCCAAAATTTTCGGAGCTCTCGGAGCAATTTGGAACACCCCGAACAGCCGGGCGCAGCGTTCAAAATTTTCGGAGCGTCTCGGAGCAATTTGGAACACCCCGAACAGCCGGGCGCAGCGCCCAAAATTTTCGGAGCGTCTCGGAGCAATTTGGAACACCCCGAACAGCCGGGCGCAGCGCCCAAAATTTTCGGAGCGTCTCGGAGCAATTTGGAATACCCCGAACAGCCGGGCGCAGCGCCCAAAATTTTCGGAGCGTCTCGGAGCAATTTGGAACACCCCGAACAGCCGGGCGCAGCGCCCAAAATTTTCGGAGCGTCTCGGAGCAATTTGGAACACCCCGAACAGCCGGGCGCAGCGCCCAAAAATTTCGGAGCGTCTCGGAGGAATTTGGAACACCCCGAACAGCCGGGCGCAGCGTTCAAAATTTTCGGAGCGTCTCGGAGCAATTTGGAACACCCCGAACAGCCGGGCGCAGCGCCCAAAATTTTCGGAGCGTCTCGGAGCAATTTGGAACACCCCGAACAGCCGGGCGCAGCGCCCAAAATTTTCGGAGCGTCTCGGAGCAATTTGGAACACCCCGAACAGCCGGGCGCAGCGCCCAAAATTTTCGGAGCGTCTCGGAGCAATTTGGAACACCCCGAACAGCCGGGCGCAGCGCCCAAAATTTTCGGAGCGTCTCGGAGCAATTTGGAACACCCCGAACAGCCGGGCGCAGCGCCCAAAATTTTCGGAGCGTCTCGGAGCAATTTGGAACACCCCGAACAGCCGGGCGCAGCGCCCAAAATTTTCGGAGCGTCTCGGAGCAATTTGGAACACCCCGAACAGCCGGGCGCAGCGCCCAAAATTTTCGGAGCGTCTCGGAGCAATTTGGAACACCCCGAACAGCCGGGCGCAGCGCCCAAAATTTTCGGAGCGTCTCGGAGCAATTTGGAACACCCCGAACAGCCGGGCGCAGCGCCCAAAATTTTCGGAGCGTCTCGGAGCAATTTGGAACACCCCGAACAGCCGGGCGCAGCGCCCAAAATTTTCGGAGCGTCTCGGAGCAATTTGGAACACCCCGAACAGCCGGGCGCAGCGCCCAAAATTTTCGGAGCGTCTCGGAGCAATTTGGAACACCCCGAACAGCCGGGCGCAGCGCCCAAAATTTTCGGAGCGTCTCGGAGCAATTTGGAACACCCCGAACAGCCGGGCGCAGCGCCCAAAATTTTCGGAGCGTCTCGGAGCAATTTGGAACACCCCGAACAGCCGGGCGCAGCGCCCAAAATTTTCGGAGCGTCTCGGAGCAATTTGGAACACCCCGAACAGCCGGGCGCAGCGCCCAAAATTTTCGGAGCGTCTCGGAGCAATTTGGAACACCCCGAACAGCCGGGCGCAGCGCCCAAAATTTTCGGAGCGTCTCGGAGCAATTTGGAACACCCCGAACAGCCGGGCGCAGCGCCCAAAATTTTCGGAGCGTCTCGGAGCAATTTGGAACACCCCGAACAGCCGGGCGCAGCGCCCAAAAATTTCGGAGCGTCTCGGAGGAATTTGGAACACCCCGAACAGCCGGGCGCAGCGTTCAAAATTTTCGGAGCGTCTCGGAGCAATTTGGAACACCCCGAACAGCCGGGCGCAGCGCCCAAAATTTTCGGAGCTCTCGGAGCAATTTGGAACACCCCGAACAGCCGGGCGCAGCGCCCAAAATTTTCGGAGCTCTCGGAGCAATTTGGAACACCCCGAACAGCCGGGCGCAGCGCCCAAAATTTTCGGAGCTTCTCGGAGCAATTTGGAACACCCGAACAGCCGGGCGCAGCGCCCAAAATTTTCGGAGCTCTCGGAGCAATTTGGAACACCCCGAACAGCCGGGCGCAGCGCCCAAAATTTTCGGAGCTCTCGGAGCAATTTGGAACACCCCGAACAGCCGGGCGCAGCGCCCAAAATTTTCGGAGCGTCTCGGAGCAATTTGGAACACCCCGAACAGCCGGGCGCAGCGCCCAAAATTTTCGGAGCTCTCGGAGCAATTTGGAACACCCCGAACAGCCGGGCGCAGCGCCCAAAATTTTCGGAGCGTCTCGGAGCAATTTGGAACACCCCGAACAGCCGGGCGCAGCGCCCAAAATTTTCGGAGCGTCTCGGAGCAATTTGGAACTCCCCGAACAGCCGGGCGCAGCGCCCAAAATTTTCGGAGCGTCTCGGAGCAATTTGGAACACCCCGAACAGCCGGGCGCAGCGCCCAAAATTTTCGGAGCGTCTCGGAGCAATTTGGAACACCCCGAACAGCCGGGCGCAGCGCCCAAAATTTTCGGAGCGTCTCGGAGCAATTTGGAACACCCCGAACAGCCGGGCGCAGCGCCCAAAATTTTCGGAGCGTCTCGGAGCAATTTGGAACACCCCGAACAGCCGGGCGCAGCGCCCAAAATTTTCGGAGCGTCTCGGAGCAATTTGGAACACCCCGAACAGCCGGGCGCAGCGCCCAAAATTTTCGGAGCGTCTCGGAGCAATTTGGAACACCCCGAACAGCCGGGCGCAGCGCCCAAAATTTTCGGAGCTCTCGGAGCAATTTGGAACACCCCGAACAGCCGGGCGCAGCGCCCAAAATTTTCGGAGCGTCTCGGAGCAATTTGGAACACCCCGAACAGCCGGGCGCAGCGCCCAAAATTTTCGGAGCGTCTCGGAGCAATTTGGAACACCCCGAACAGCCGGGCGCAGCGCCCAAAATTTTCGGAGCGTCTCGGAGCAATTTGGAACACCCCGAACAGCCGGGCGCAGCGCCCAAAATTTTCGGAGCGTCTCGGAGCAATTTGGAACACCCCGAACAGCCGGGCGCAGCGCCCAAAATTTTCGGAGCGTCTCGGAGCAATTTGGAACACCCCGAACAGCCGGGCGCAGCGCCCAAAATTTTCGGAGCGTCTCGGAGCAATTTGGAACACCCCGAACAGCCGGGCGCAGCGCCCAAAATTTTCGGAGCGTCTCGGAGCAATTTGGAACACCCCGAACAGCCGGGCGCAGCGCCCAAAATTTTCGGAGCGTCTCGGAGCAATTTGGAACACCCCGAACAGCCGGGCGCAGCGCCCAAAATTTTCGGAGCGTCTCGGAGCAATTTGGAACACCCCGAACAGCCGGGCGCAGCGCCCAAAATTTTCGGAGCGTCTCGGAGCAATTTGGAACACCCCGAACAGCCGGGCGCAGCGCCCAAAATTTTCGGAGCGTCTCGGAGCAATTTGGAACACCCCGAACAGCCGGGCGCAGCGCCCAAAATTTTCGAAGCGTCTCGGAGCAATTTGGAACACCCCGAACAGCCGGGCGCAGCGCCCAAAATTTTCGGAGCGTCTCGGAGCAATTTGGAACACCCCGAACAGCCGGGCGCAGCGCCCAAAATTTTCGGAGCGTCTCGGAGCAATTTGGAACACCCCGAACAGCCGGGCGCAGCGCCCAAAATTTTCGGAGCGTCTCGGAGCAATTTGGAACACCCCGAACAGCCGGGCGCAGCGCCCAAAATTTTCGGAGCGTCTCGGAGCAATTTGGAACACCCCGAACAGCCAAGAGCAGCGCCCAAAATTTTCGGAGCGTCTCGGAGCAATTTGGAACACCCCGAACAGCCGGGCGCAGCGCCCAAAATTTTCGGAGCGTCTCGGAGCAATTTGGAACACCCCGAACAGCCGGGCGCAGCGCCCAAAATTTTCGGAGCGTCTCGGAGCAATTTGGAACACCCCGAACAGCCAAGAGCTTATTTTGACCGCTTATTTTGACCGCTTATTTTGACCGCTTATTTTGACCGCTTATTTTGACCGCTTATTTTGACCGCTTATTTTGACCGCTTATTTTGACCGCTTATTTTGACCGCTTATTTTGACCACTGATTTTGACCGCTATTTTGACCGCTTATTTTGACCGCTTATTTTGACCGCTTATTTTGACCGCTTATTTGGACCGCTTATTTTGACCGCTTATTTTGACCACTGATTTTGACCGCTTATTTTGACCGCTTATTTTGACCGCTTATTTTGACCGCTGATTTTGACCGCTTATTTTGACCGCTTATTTTGACCGCTTATTTTGACCGCTTATTTTGACCGCTATTTTGACCGCTTATTTTGACCGCTTATTTTGACCACTGATTTTGACCGCTATTTTGACCGCTTATTTTGACCGCTTATTTTGACCGCTTATTTTGACCGCTTATTTGGACCGCTTATTTTGACCGCTTATTTTGACCACTGATTTTGACCGCTTATTTTGACCGCTTATTTTGACCGCTTATTTTGACCGCTGATTTTGACCGCGTATTTTGACCGCTTATTTTGACCGCTTATTTTGACCGCTTATTTTGACCGCTGATTTTGACCGACTATTTTGACCGACTATTTTGACCGACTATTTTGACCGCTTTTCTTGACCGCTAATATTTTGACCACTTATTTTGACCGCTTATTTTGACCCCTTATTTTGACCGCTTATTTTGACCGCTTATTTTGACCACTGATTTTGACCGCTATTTTGACCGCTTATTTTGACCGCTTATTTTGACCGCTTTTCTTGACCGCTTATTTTGACCGCTCATTTTGACCGCTTATTTTAACCGCTTACTTTGACCCCTTATTTTGATCGCTTATTTTGACCGCTTATTTTGACCACTGATTTTGACCGCTATTTTGACCGCTTATTTTGACCGCTTATTTTGACCGCTTATTTTGACCACTGATTTTGAACACTTATTTTGAGCGCTTATTTTGAGCGCTTATTTTGACCGCTTATTTTGACCACTGATTTTGACCGCTATTTTGACCGCTTATTTTGACCGCTTATTTTAACCGCTTATTTTGACCGCTTATTTTGAGCGCTTATTTTGAGCGCTTATTTTGAGCGCTGATTTTGACCGCTTATTTTGGCCGCTTATTTTGACCGCTTATTTTGACCGCTTATTTTGACCGCTTATTTTGACCGCTTATTTTGACCGATGATTTTGACCGCTTATTTTGACCGCTTATTTTGACCGCTTATTTTGACCGCTTATTTTGACCGCTTATTTTGACCGCTTATTTTGACCGCTTATTTTGACCGCTTATTTTGACCGCTTATTTTGACCGCTTATTTTGACCGCTATTTTGACCGCTTATTTTGACCGCTTATTTTGACCACTGATTTTGACCGCTATTTTGACCGCTTATTTTGACCGCTTATTTTGACCGCTTATTTTGACCGCTTATTTTGACCGCTTATTTTGACCATTGATTTTGACCACTGATTTTGACCGCTTATTTTGACCGCTTATTTTGACCGCTTATTTTGACCGCTTATTTTGACCGCTTATTTTGACCGCTTATTTTGACCGCTTATTTTGACCGCTTATTTTAACCGCTTACTTTGACCCTTTATTTTGATCGCTTATTTTGACCGCTTATTTTGACCGCTGATTTTGACCGCTGTTTTGACCACTTATTTTGACCGCTTATTTTGACCGCTTATTTTGACCGCTGATTTTGAACACTTATTTTGACCTCTGTTTTTGACCGCTAATATTTTAACCACTGATTTTGACCACTGATTTTGACCACTGTTTTGACCACTGACCACTTGTTTTGACCACCGGTTTTTGACTGCAGATATTGACCACTGATTTTGACCACTTATTTTGGCCACTGATTTTGACCGCTTATTTTGACCACTGATTTTGACCACTGATTTTGACCACTGAATTTGACCACCTATATTGACCACTGATTTTGACCACTGATTTTGACCACTTTTTTCACCACTGATTTTGACCACTGATTTTGATCAGTGATTTTGACCACTGATTTTGACCTCTGATTTGACCGCTTATTTTGACCGCTTATTTTGACCGCTTATTTTGACCGCTTATTTTGACCGCTTATTTTGACCGCTTATTTTGACCACTGATTTTGACCACTTATTTTGACCCCTGATTTTGACCTCTGATTTTGACCACTTATTTTGACCCCTGATTTTGGCCGCTAATTGTGACCGCTAATTTTGACCGATTATTTTGACCGCTTGTTTTGACCGCTTTTTTTGACCGCCTATTTTGACCGCTATTTTGACCGCCTATTTTGACCGCCTATTTTGACCGCTTATTTTGACCGCTTATTTTGACCGCTTATTTTGACCGCGTATTTTGACCGCTTATTTTGACCGCTTATACTGACCGCTTATTTTTACCGCTATTCTGACCGCTTATTTTGACCGCTTATTTTGACCGCTTATTTTGACCGCTTATTTTGACCGCTATTCTGACCGCTTATTTTGACCGCTTATTTTGACCGCTTAATTTGACCGCTTATTTTGTCCGCTTATTTTGACCGCTTATTTTCACCGCTTATTTTGACCGCTTATTTTGACCACTGATTTTGACCACTTATTTTGACCACTGATTTTGACCACTTATTTTGACCACTGATTTTGACGGCTTATTTTGACCACTTATTTTGACCACTGATTCTGACCGCTTATTTTGACCACTGACTTTGACCACTTTTTTTACCACTGATTTTGACCACTTATATTGACCACTGATTTTGACCACTTATTTTGACCACTGATTTTGACCACTGATTTTGACCACTTATATTGACCACTGATTTTGACCACTTATTTGGCCACTGATTTTGACCACCGATTTTGACCACTGATTTTGACCACTGATTTTGAGCACTATTTTGACCACTGATTTTGGCCACTGATACTGACCACTGATTTTGACCACTGATTTTGACCACTGATTTTGACCACTGATTTTGACCACTGATTTTGACCGCTTATTTTGACCGCTTATTTTGACCGCTTATTTTGACCGCTTATTTTGACCGCTTATTTTGACCGCTTATTTTGACCGCTTATTTTGACCGCTTATTTTGACCGCTGATTTTGACCGATTATTTTGACCGACTATTTTGACCGACTATTTTGACCGCTTTTCTTGACCGCTAATATTTTGACCACTTATTTTGACCGCTTATTTTGACCGCTTATTTTGACCGCTTATTTTGACCGCTTATTTTGACCGCTTATTTTGACCACTGATTTTGACCGCTATTTTGACCGCTTATTTTGACCGCTTATTTTGACCGCTTTTCTTGACCGCTTATTTTGACCGCTTTTTTTGACCACTGATTTTGACCGCTATTTTGACCGCTTATTTTGACCGCTTATTTTGACCGCTTATTTTGAGCGCTTATTTTGAGCGCTTATTTTGACCACTGATTTTTGACCACTGATTTTGACCGCTTATTTTGACCGCTTATTTTGACCGCTTATTTTGACCGCTTATTTTGACCGCTTATTTTGACCGCTTATTTTGACCGACTATTTTGACCGCTTATTTTGACCGACTATTTTGACCTACTATTTTGACCTCTTTTCTTGACCGCTAATATTTTGACCACTTATTTTGACCGCTTATTTTGACCCCTTATTTTGACCGCTTATTTTGACCGCTTATTTTGACCACTGATTTTGACCGCTATTTTGACCGCTTATTTTGACCGCTGATATTGACCTCTGATTTTGACCGCTTATTTTGACCGCTATGTTGCCGCTTATTTTGACCGTTTATTTTGACCGCTTATTTTGACCATTTATTTTTGACCACTTATTTTGGCCAGTGATTTTGACCACTGATTTTGACCGCTTATTTTGACCGCTTATTTTGACCGCTTATTTTGACCGCTTATTTTGACCGCTTATTTTGACCGCTTATTTTGACCGACTATTTTGACCGCTTATTTTGACCGACTATTTTGACCTACTATTTTGACCTCTTTTCTTGACCGCTAATATTTTGACCACTTATTTTGACCGCTTATTTTGACCCCTTATTTTGACCGCTTATTTTGACCGCTTATTTTGACCACTTATTTTGACCCCTGATTTTGACCGCTAATTGTGACCGCTGATTTTGACCGCTTATTTTGTCCGCTTATTTTGACCGCTTATTTTGACGGCTGATTTTGACCACTGATTTTGACCACTGAATTTGACCACCTATATTGACCACTGATTTTGACCACTGATTTTTGACCACTTTTTTCACCACTGATTTTGACCACTGATTTTGATCAGTGATTTTGACCACTGATTTTGACCTCTGATTTGACCGCTTATTTTGACCGCTTATTTTGACCGCTTATTTTGACCGCTTATTTTGACCGCTTATTTTGACCGCTTATTTTGACCACTGATTTTGACCACTTATTTTGACCGCTTATTTTGACCGCTTATACTGACCGCTTATTTTTACCGCTATTCTGACCGCTTATTTTGACCGCTTATTTTGACCGCTTATTTTGACCGCTTATTTTGACCGCTATTCTGACCGCTTATTTTGACCGCTTATTTTGACCGCTTAATTTGACCGCTTATTTTGTCCGCTTATTTTGACCGCTTATTTTCACCGCTTATTTTGACCGCTTATTTTGACCACTGATTTTGACCACTTATTTTGACCACTGATTTTGACCACTTATTTTGACCACTGATTTTGACGGCTTATTTTGACCACTTATTTTGACCACTGATTCTGACCGCTTATTTTGACCACTGACTTTGACCACTTTTTTTACCACTGATTTTGACCACTTATATTGACCACTGATTTTGACCACTTATTTTGACCACTGATTTTGACCACTGATTTTGACCACTTATATTGACCACTGATTTTGACCACTTATTTGGCCACTGATTTTGACCACCGATTTTGACCACTGATTTTGACCACTGATTTTGAGCACTATTTTGACCACTGATTTTGGCCACTGATACTGACCACTGATTTTGACCACTGATTTTGACCACTGATTTTGACCACTGATTTTGACCACTGATTTTGACCGCTTATTTTGACCGCTTATTTTGACCGCTTATTTTGACCGCTTATTTTGACCGCTTATTTTGACCGCTTATTTTGACCGCTTATTTTGACCGCTTATTTTGACCGCTGATTTTGACCGATTATTTTGACCGACTATTTTGACCGACTATTTTGACCGCTTTTCTTGACCGCTAATATTTTGACCACTTATTTTGACCGCTTATTTTGACCGCTTATTTTGACCGCTTATTTTGACCGCTTATTTTGACCGCTTATTTTGACCACTGATTTTGACCGCTATTTTGACCGCTTATTTTGACCGCTTATTTTGACCGCTTTTCTTGACCGCTTATTTTGACCGCTTTTTTTGACCACTGATTTTGACCGCTATTTTGACCGCTTATTTTGACCGCTTATTTTGACCGCTTATTTTGAGCGCTTATTTTGAGCGCTTATTTTGACCACTGATTTTGACCACTGATTTTGACCGCTTATTTTGACCGCTTATTTTGACCGCTTATTTTGACCGCTTATTTTGACCGCTTATTTTGACCGCTTATTTTGACCGACTATTTTGACCGCTTATTTTGACCGACTATTTTGACCTACTATTTTGACCTCTTTTCTTGACCGCTAATATTTTGACCACTTATTTTGACCGCTTATTTTGACCCCTTATTTTGACCGCTTATTTTGACCGCTTATTTTGACCACTGATTTTGACCGCTATTTTGACCGCTTATTTTGACCGCTGATATTGACCTCTGATTTTGACCGCTTATTTTGACCGCTATGTTGCCGCTTATTTTGACCGTTTATTTTGACCGCTTATTTTGACCATTTATTTTGACCACTTATTTTGGCCAGTGATTTTGACCACTGATTTTGACCGCTTATTTTGACCGCTTATTTTGACCGCTTATTTTGACCGCTTATTTTGACCGCTTATTTTGACCGCTTATTTTGACCGACTATTTTGACCGCTTATTTTGACCGACTATTTTGACCTACTATTTTGACCTCTTTTCTTGACCGCTAATATTTTGACCACTTATTTTGACCGCTTATTTTGACCCCTTATTTTGACCGCTTATTTTGACCGCTTATTTTGACCACTTATTTTGACCCCTGATTTTGACCGCTAATTGTGACCGCTGATTTTGACCGCTTATTTTGTCCGCTTATTTTGACCGCTTATTTTGACGGCTGATTTTGACCACTGATTTTGACCACTGAATTTGACCACCTATATTGACCACTGATTTTGACCACTGATTTTGACCACTTTTTTCACCACTGATTTTGACCACTGATTTTGATCAGTGATTTTGACCACTGATTTTGACCTCTGATTTGACCGCTTATTTTGACCGCTTATTTTGACCGCTTATTTTGACCGCTTATTTTGACCGCTTATTTTGACCGCTTATTTTGACCACTGATTTTGACCACTTATTTTGACCCCTGATTTTGACCTCTGATTTTGACCACTTATTTTGACCCCTGATTTTGACCGCTAATTGTGACCGCTAATTTTGACCGATTATTTTGACCGCTTGTTTTGACCGCTTTTTTTGACCGCCTATTTTGACCGCTATTTTGACCGCCTATTTTGACCGCCTATTTTGACCGCTTATTTTGACCGCTTATTTTGACCGCTTATTTTGACCGCGTATTTTGACCGCTTATTTTGACCGCTTATTTTTACCGCTATTCTGACCGCTTATTTTGACCGCTTATTTTGACCGCTTATTTTGACCGCTTATTTTGACCGCTATTCTGACCGCTTATTTTGACCGCTTATTTTGACCGCTTAATTTGACCGCTTATTTTGTCCGCTTATTTTGACCGCTTATTTTCACCGCTTATTTTGACCGCTTATTTTGACCACTGATTTTGACCGCTTATTTTGACCACTGATTTTGACCACTTATTTTGACCACTGATTTTGACCACTTATTTTGACCACTGATTTTGACCACTGATTTTGACCACTTATATTGACCACTGATTTTGACCGCTTATTTTGACCGCTTATTTTGACCGCTTATTTTGACCGCTTATTTTGACCGCTTATTTTGACCGCTTATTTTGAACACTTATTTTGGCCGGTTATTTGACCGCTGATTTTGACCGCTTATTTTGACCACTGATTTTGAGCACTGATTTTGACCGCTGATTTTGACCACTGATTTTGACCACTTATTTTGACCACTTATTTTGACCACTGATTTTGACCAATGATTTTGACCGCTTATTTTGACCGCTTATTTTGACGGCTTATTTTGACCGCGCATTTTGACCGCTTATTTTGACCGCTTATTTTGACCGCTTATTTTGACCTCTTATTTGACCGCGTATTTTGACCGCTTATTTTGACCACTGATTTTGGCCACTGATTTTGACCGCTTATTTTGACCACTGATTTTGACCACTTATTTTGACCGCTTATTTTGACCGCTTATTTTGACCGCTTATTTTGACCGCTTATTTTAACCGCTTATTTTGACCGCTTATTTTGACCGCTTATTTTGACCGCTTATTTTGACCGCCTATATTGACCGCTATTTTGACCGCTATTTTGACCGCTTATTTTGACCGCCTATTTTGACCGCCTATTTTGACCGCTGATTTTGACCGCTGATTTTGACCGCTGATTTCGATCACTGATTTTGACCACTTATTTTGACCGCTTATTTTGACCGCCTATTTTGACCGCTTACTTTGACCGTTTATTTCACCGCTTATTTTGACCGTTTATTTTGACCGCTTATTTTGACCGCTTATTTTGACCGCTTATTTTGACCGCTTATTTTGACCGCTTACTTTGACCGCTTATTTTGACCACTGATTTTGACCGCTTATTTTGACCGCTTATTTTGACCGCTTATTTTGACCGCTTATTTTGACCGCTTATTTTGACCGCCTGTTTTGACCGCTTATTTTGACCGCTTATTTTGACCACTTATTTTGACCGCTTATTTTGACCGCTGATTTTGACCACTTAATTTGACCACTGATTTTGACCACTGATCTTGACCACTAATTTTGGCCGCTTATTTTGACCACTGATTTTGACCACTGATTTTGGCCACTGATTTTGACTGCTTATTTTGACCACTGATTTTGACCACTTATTTTCACCACTTATTTTCACCAATGAATTTGACCACTGATTTTGACCACTTATTTTGACCGCTTATTTTGACCGCTTATTTTGACCGCTTATTTTGACCGCTTATTTTGACCGCTTATTTTGACCTCCTATTTTGACCGCTAATTTTGACCGCTGATTTTGACCACTTATTTTGACCACTGATTTTGACCACTGATTTTGACCACTGATTTTGGCCACTGAATTTGACCAACTATTTTGACCACTCATTTTGACCACTGATTTTCACCACTGATTTTGACCGCTTATTTTGACCAGTGATTTTGACCACTGATTTTGACCGCGCTTTTTGACCGCTTATTTTGACCGCTTACTTTGACCAGTGATTTTGACCGTTTATTTTGACCACTTATTTTGACCGCTTATTTTGGCCGGTTATTTGACCGCTGATTTTGACCGCTTATTTTGAGCACTGATTTTGAGCACTGATTTTGACCGCTGATTTTGACCACTGATTTTGACCACTTATTTTGTCCACTTATTTTGACCACTGATTTTGACCAATGATTTTGACCAATGATTTTGACCACTTATTTTGACAACTGATTTTGACCACTGATTTTGACCGCTTATTTTGACCGCTTATTTTGACCGCTTATATTGACCGCGCATTTTGACCGCGCATTTTGACCGCTTATTTTGACCGCTTATTTTGACCTCTTATTTGACCGCTTATTTTGACCGCTTATTTTGACCACTGATTTTGGCCACTGATTTTGACCGCTTATTTTGACCACTGATTTTGACCACTTATTTTGACCGCTTATTTTGACCGCTTATTTTGACCGCTTATTTTGACCGCTTATTTTGACCGCTTATTTTGACCGCTTATTTTGACCGCTTATTTTGACCGCCTATATTGACCGCTATTTTGACCGCTATTTTGACCGCTTATTTTGACCGCCTATTTCGACCGCTTATTTTGACCGCTGATTTTGACCGCTGATTTTGACCGCTGATTTCGATCACTGATTTTGACCACTTATTTTGACCGCTTATTTTGACCGCCTATTTTGACCGCTTACTTTGACCGTTTATTTGACCGTTTATTTTGACCGTTTATTTTGACCGTTTATTTTGACCGCTTATTTTGACCGCTTATTTTGACCGCTTATTTTGACCGCTTACTTTGACCGCTTATTTTGACCACTGATCTTGACCGCTTATTTTGACCGCTTATTTTGACCGCTTATTTTGACCGCCATTTTGACCGCTTATTTTGACCGCTATTTTGACCACTGATTTTGACCGCTTTTTTTGACCGCTTATTTTGACCGCTTATTTTGACCGCTTATTTTGACCGCTTATTTTGACCGCTTACTTTGACCGCTTATTTTGACCGCTTATTTTGACCGCTATTTTGACCGCTTATTTTGACCGCTTATATTGACCGCTTATTTTGACCGCTATTTTGATCGCTTATTTTGACCGCTTATTTTGACCGCCTATTTTGACCGCCTATTTTGACCGCCTATTTTGACCGCTGATTTTGACCGCTTATTTTGACCGCTTATTTTGACCTCTGATTTTGACCACTGATTTTGACCACTGATTTTGACCACTGATTTTGACCACTGAATTTGACCTCTGTTTTTGACCACTAATTTTGGCCATTGAATTGGCCACCCTTTTTAACCACTGATTTTGACCACTTTTTTTGACCACTTTTTTGACCACTGATTTTGACCACTGATTTTGACCACTGATTTTGACCACCGATTTTGACCACTGAATTTAAACACTGTTTTTGACCACTAATTTTGGCCATTGAATTGGCCACCCTTTTTGACCACTGATTTTTGACCATTGAATTGGCCACCCTTTATGATCACTAATTTTGACTACTGAACTTGACCACTGTTTTTGACCACTGATTTTGACCACTGATTTTGACCAGTGATTTTGACCAGTGAATTTGAGAACTTTTTTGACCACTGATTTTGACCACTTATTTTGACCGCTTATTTTGACCGCGTATTTTGACCGCGTATTTTGACCGCGTATTTCGACCGCTTATTTTGACCGCTTATTTTGACCACTTATTTTAACCGCTTATTTTGACCGCTTATATTGACCGCTTATTTTGACCGCTTATTTTGACCGCTGATTTTGGCCGCTTATTTTGAACAGTGATTTTGACCACTTATTTTGACCGCTTATTTTGACCACTGATTTTGACCACTGATTTTGACCGCTGATTTTGACCACTGATTTTGACCACTAATTTTGACCACTTATTTTGACCGCTTATTTTGACCAGTGCTTTTGATCAGTGATTTTGACCGCTTATTTTGACCACCTATTTTGACCACTCATTTTGACAACTGATTTTGACCACTGATTTTGACCGCTTATTTTGACCGCTTATTTTGACCGCTTATTTTGACCGCTTATTTTGACCGCGCATTTTGACCGCTTATTTTGACCGCTTATTTTGACCGCGCATTTTGACCGCTTATTTTGACCGCTTATTTTGACCGCTTATTTTGACCTCTTATTTGACCGCTTATTTTGACCGCTTATTTTGACCACTGATTTTGGCCACTGATTTTGACCGCTTATTTTGACCACTGATTTTGACCACTTATTTTCACCACTTATTTTCACCACTCAGTTTGACCACTGATTTTGACCACTTAATTTGACCGCTTATTTTGACCGCTTATTTTAACCGCTTATGTTGACCGCTTATTTTGACCGCTTATTTTGACCGCTTATTATGACCGCTTATTTTGACCGCTTATTTTGACCACTACATTGACCGCTATTTTGACCGCTATTTTGACCGCTTATTTTGACCGCCTATTTTGACCGCTTATTTTGACCGCTGATTTTGACCGCTTATTTTGACCGCTTATTTTGACCGCTTATTTTCACCGCTTATTTTGACCGCTTATTTTGACCGCTTATTTTGACCGATGATTTTGACCGCTTATTTTGACCGCTTATTTTGACCGCTTATTTTGACCGCTTATTTTGACCGCTTATTTTGACCGCTTATTTTGACCGCTTATTTTGACCGCTTATTTTGACCGCTTATTTTGACCGCTTATTTTGACCGCTATTTTGACCGCTTATTTTGACCGCTTATTTTGACCACTGATTTTGACCGCTATTTTGACCGCTTATTTTGACCGCTTATTTTGACCGCTTATTTTGACCGCTTATTTTGACCGCTTATTTTGACCATTGATTTTGACCACTGATTTTGACCGCTTATTTTGACCGCTTATTTTGTCCGCTTATTTTGACCGCTTATTTTGACCGCTTATTTTGACCGCTTATTTTGACCGCTTATTTTGACCGCTTATTTTGACCGCTTATTTTAACCGCTTACTTTGACCCTTTATTTTGATCGCTTATTTTGACCGCTTATTTTGACCGCTGATTTTGACCGCTGTTTTGACCACTTATTTTGACCGCTTATTTTGACCGCTTATTTTGACCGCTGATTTTGAACACTTATTTTGACCTCTGATTTTGACCGCTTATTTTAACCACTGATTTTGACCACTTGTTTTGACCACTGATTTTGACCACTGATTTTGACCACTGTTTTTGACCACTTGTTTTGACCACCGGTTTTTGACTGCAGATATTGACCACTGATTTTGACCACTTATTTTGGCCACTGATTTTGACCGCTTATTTTGACCACTGATTTTGACCACTGATTTTGACCACTGAATTTGACCACCTATATTGACCACTGATTTTGACCACTGATTTTGACCACTTTTTTCACCACTGATTTTGACCACTGATTTTGATCAGTGATTTTGACCACTGATTTTGACCTCTGATTTGACCGCTTATTTTGACCGCTTATTTTGACCGCTTATTTTGACCGCTTATTTTGACCGCTTATTTTGACCGCTTATTTTGACCACTGATTTTGACCACTTATTTTGACCCCTGATTTTGACCTCTGATTTTGACCACTTATTTTGACCCCTGATTTTGGCCGCTAATTGTGACCGCTAATTTTGACCGATTATTTTGACCGCTTGTTTTGACCGCTTTTTTTGACCGCCTATTTTGACCGCTATTTTGACCGCCTATTTTGACCGCCTATTTTGACCGCTTATTTTGACCGCTTATTTTGACCGCTTATTTTGACCGCGTATTTTGACCGCTTATTTTGACCGCTTATACTGACCGCTTATTTTTACCGCTATTCTGACCGCTTATTTTGACCGCTTATTTTGACCGCTTATTTTGACCGCTTATTTTGACCGCTATTCTGACCGCTTATTTTGACCGCTTATTTTGACCGCTTAATTTGACCGCTTATTTTGTCCGCTTATTTTGACCGCTTATTTTCACCGCTTATTTTGACCGCTTATTTTGACCACTGATTTTGACCACTTATTTTGACCACTGATTTTGACCACTTATTTTGACCACTGATTTTGACCGCTTATTTTGACCACTTATTTTGACCACTGATTCTGACCGCTTATTTTGACCACTGACTTTGACCACTTTTTTTACCACTGATTTTGACCACTTATATTGACCACTGATTTTGACCACTTATTTTGACCACTGATTTTGACCACTGATTTTGACCACTTATATTGACCACTGATTTTGACCACTTATTTGGCCACTGATTTTGACCACCGATTTTGACCACTGATTTTGACCACTGATTTTGAGCACTATTTTGACCACTGATTTTGGCCACTGATACTGACCACTGATTTTGACCACTGATTTTGACCACTGATTTTGACCACTGATTTTGACCACTGATTTTGACCGCTTATTTTGACCGCTTATTTTGACCGCTTATTTTGACCGCTTATTTTGACCGCTTATTTTGACCGCTTATTTTGACCGCTTATTTTGACCGCTGATTTTGACCGATTATTTTGACCGACTATTTTGACCGACTATTTTGACCGCTTTTCTTGACCGCTAATATTTTGACCACTTATTTTGACCGCTTATTTTGACCGCTTATTTTGACCGCTTATTTTGACCGCTTATTTTGACCGCTTATTTTGACCACTGATTTTGACCGCTATTTTGACCGCTTATTTTGACCGCTTATTTTGACCGCTTTTCTTGACCGCTTATTTTGACCGCTTTTTTTGACCACTGATTTTGACCGCTATTTTGACCGCTTATTTTGACCGCTTATTTTGAGCGCTTATTTTGAGCGCTTATTTTGAGCGCTTATTTTGACCACTGATTTTGACCACTGATTTTGACCGCTTATTTTGACCGCTTATTTTGACCGCTTATTTTGACCGCTTATTTTGACCGCTTATTTTGACCTCTGATTTTGACCACTGATTTTGACCACTGATTTTGACCACTGATTTTGACCACTGAATTTGACCTCTGTTTTTGACCACTAATTTTGGCCATTGAATTGGCCACCCTTTTTAACCACTGATTTTGACCACTTTTTTTGACCACTTTTTTGACCACTGATTTTGACCACTGATTTTGACCACTGATTTTGACCACCGATTTTGACCACTGAATTTAAACACTGTTTTTGACCACTAATTTTGGCCATTGAATTGGCCACCCTTTTTGACCACTGATTTTTGACCATTGAATTGGCCACCCTTTATGATCACTAATTTTGACTACTGAACTTGACCACTGTTTTTGACCACTGATTTTGACCACTGATTTTGACCAGTGATTTTGACCAGTGAATTTGAGAACTTTTTTGACCACTGATTTTGACCACTTATTTTGACCGCTTATTTTGACCGCGTATTTTGACCGCGTATTTTGACCGCGTATTTCGACCGCTTATTTTGACCGCTTATTTTGACCACTTATTTTAACCGCTTATTTTGACCGCTTATATTGACCGCTTATTTTGACCGCTTATTTTGACCGCTGATTTTGGCCGCTTATTTTGAACAGTGATTTTGACCACTTATTTTGACCGCTTATTTTGACCACTGATTTTGACCACTGATTTTGACCGCTGATTTTGACCACTGATTTTGACCACTAATTTTGACCACTTATTTTGACCGCTTATTTTGACCAGTGCTTTTGATCAGTGATTTTGACCGCTTATTTTGACCACCTATTTTGACCACTCATTTTGACAACTGATTTTGACCACTGATTTTGACCGCTTATTTTGACCGCTTATTTTGACCGCTTATTTTGACCGCTTATTTTGACCGCGCATTTTGACCGCTTATTTTGACCGCTTATTTTGACCGCGCATTTTGACCGCTTATTTTGACCGCTTATTTTGACCGCTTATTTTGACCTCTTATTTGACCGCTTATTTTGACCGCTTATTTTGACCACTGATTTTGGCCACTGATTTTGACCGCTTATTTTGACCACTGATTTTGACCACTTATTTTCACCACTTATTTTCACCACTCAGTTTGACCACTGATTTTGACCACTTAATTTGACCGCTTATTTTGACCGCTTATTTTAACCGCTTATGTTGACCGCTTATTTTGACCGCTTATTTTGACCGCTTATTATGACCGCTTATTTTGACCGCTTATTTTGACCACTACATTGACCGCTATTTTGACCGCTATTTTGACCGCTTATTTTGACCGCCTATTTTGACCGCTTATTTTGACCGCTGATTTTGACCGCTTATTTTGACCGCTTATTTTGACCGCTTATTTTCACCGCTTATTTTGACCGCTTATTTTGACCGCTTATTTTGACCGATGATTTTGACCGCTTATTTTGACCGCTTATTTTGACCGCTTATTTTGACCGCTTATTTTGACCGCTTATTTTGACTTCTTATTTTGACCGCTTATTTTGACAGCTTATTTTGACCGCTTATTTTGACCGCTTATTTTGACCGCTATTTTGACCGCTTATTTTGACCGCTTATTTTGACCACTGATTTTGACCGCTATTTTGACCGCTTATTTTGACCGCTTATTTTGACCGCTTATTTTGACCGCTTATTTTGACCGCTTATTTTGACCGCTTATTTTGACCATTGATTTTGACCACTGATTTTGACCGCTTATTTTGACCGCTTATTTTGACCGCTTATTTTGACCGCTTATTTTGACCGCTTATTTTGACCGCTTATTTTGACCGCTTATTTTGACCGCTTATTTTGACCGCTTATTTTAACCGCTTACTTTGACCCTTTATTTTGATCGCTTATTTTGACCGCTTATTTTGACCGCTGATTTTGACCGCTGTTTTGACCACTTATTTTGACCGCTTATTTTGACCGCTTATTTTGACCGCTGATTTTGAACACTTATTTTGACCTCTGATTTTGACCGCTTATTTTAACCACTGATTTTGACCCCTTGTTTTGACCACTGATTTTGACCACTGATTTTGACCACTGTTTTTGACCACTTGTTTTGACCACCGGTTTTTGACTGCAGATATTGACCACTGATTTTGACCACTTATTTTGGCCACTGATTTTGACCGCTTATTTTGACCACTGATTTTGACCACTGATTTTGACCACTGAATTTGACCACCTATATTGACCACTGATTTTGACCACTGATTTTGACCACTTTTTTCACCACTGATTTTGACCACTGATTTTGATCAGTGATTTTGACCACTGATTTTGACCTCTGATTTGACCGCTTATTTTGACCGCTTATTTTGACCGCTTATTTTGACCGCTTATTTTGACCGCTTATTTTGACCGCTTATTTTGACCACTGATTTTGACCACTTATTTTGACCCCTGATTTTGACCTCTGATTTTGACCACTTATTTTGACCCTTGATTTTGGCCGCTAATTGTGACCGCTAATTTTGACCGATTATTTTGACCGCTTGTTTTGACCGCTTTTTTTGACCGCCTATTTTGACCGCTATTTTGACCGCCTATTTTGACCGCCTATTTTGACCGCTTATTTTGACCGCTTATTTTGACCGCTTATTTTGACCGCGTATTTTGACCGCTTATTTTGACCGCTTATACTGACCGCTTATTTTTACCGCTATTCTGACCGCTTATTTTGACCGCTTATTTTGACCGCTTATTTTGACCGCTTATTTTGACCGCTATTCTGACCGCTTATTTTGACCGCTTATTTTGACCGCTTAATTTGACCGCTTATTTTGTCCGCTTATTTTGACCGCTTATTTTCACCGCTTATTTTGACCGCTTATTTTGACCACTGATTTTGACCACTTATTTTGACCACTGATTTTGACCACTTATTTTGACCACTGATTTTGACCGCTTATTTTGACCACTTATTTTGACCACTGATTCTGACCGCTTATTTTGACCACTGACTTTGACCACTTTTTTTACCACTGATTTTGACCACTTATATTGACCACTGATTTTGACCACTTATTTTGACCACTGATTTTGACCACTGATTTTGACCACTTATATTGACCACTGATTTTGACCACTTATTTGGCCACTGATTTTGACCACCGATTTTGACCACTGATTTTGACCACTGATTTTGAGCACTATTTTGACCACTGATTTTGGCCACTGATACTGACCACTGATTTTGACCACTGATTTTGACCACTGATTTTGACCACTGATTTTGACCACTGATTTTGACCGCTTATTTTGACCGCTTATTTTGACCGCTTATTTTGACCGCTTATTTTGACCGCTTATTTTGACCGCTTATTTTGACCGCTTATTTTGACCGCTGATTTTGACCGATTATTTTGACCGACTATTTTGACCGACTATTTTGACCGCTTTTCTTGACCGCTAATATTTTGACCACTTATTTTGACCGCTTATTTTGACCGCTTATTTTGACCGCTTATTTTGACCGCTTATTTTGACCGCTTATTTTGACCACTGATTTTGACCGCTATTTTGACCGCTTATTTTGACCGCTTATTTTGACCGCTTTTCTTGACCGCTTATTTTGACCGCTTTTTTTGACCACTGATTTTGACCGCTATTTTGACCGCTTATTTTGACCGCTTATTTTGAGCGCTTATTTTGAGCGCTTATTTTGAGCGCTTGTTTTGACCACTGATTTTGACCACTGATTTTGACCGCTTATTTTGACCGCTTATTTTGACCGCTTATTTTGACCGCTTATTTTGACCGCTTATTTTGACCGCTTATTTTGACCACTTAATTTGACCACTGATTTTGACCACTGATCTTGACCGACTATTTTGACCTACTATTTTGACCTCTTTTCTTGACCGCTAATATTTTGACCACTTATTTTGACCGCTTATTTTGACCCCTTATTTTGACCGCTTATTTTGACCGCTTATTTTGACCACTGATTTTGACCGCTATTTTGACCGCTTATTTTGACCGCTGATATTGACCTCTGATTTTGACCGCTTATTTTGACCGCTATGTTGCCGCTTATTTTGACCGTTTATTTTGACCGCTTATTTTGACCATTTATTTTGACCACTTATTTTGGCCAGTGATTTTGACCACTGATTTTGACCGCTTATTTTGACCGCTTATTTTGACCGCTTATTTTGACCGCTTATTTTGACCGCTTATTTTGACCGCTTATTTTGACCGCTGATATTGACCTCTGATTTTGACCGCTTATTTTGACCGCTATGTTGCCGCTTATTTTGACCGTTTATTTTGACCGCTTATTTTGACCATTTATTTTGACCACTTATTTTGGCCAGTGATTTTGACCACTGATTTTGACCGCTTATTTTGACCGCTTATTTTGACCGCTTATTTTGACCGCTTATTTTGACCGCTTATTTTGACCGCTTATTTTGACCGACTATTTTGACCGCTTATTTTGACCGACTATTTTGACCTACTATTTTGACCTCTTTTCTTGACCGCTAATATTTTGACCACTTATTTTGACTGCTTATTTTGACCCCTTATTTTGACCGCTTATTTTGACCGCTTATTTTGACCACTTATTTTGACCCCTGATTTTGACCGCTAATTGTGACCGCTGATTTTGACCGCTTATTTTGTCCGCTTATTTTGACCGCTTATTTTGACGGCTGATTTTGACCACTGATTTTGACCACTGAATTTGACCACCTATATTGACCACTGATTTTGACCACTGATTTTGACCACTTTTTTCACCACTGATTTTGACCACTGATTTTGATCAGTGATTTTGACCACTGATTTTGACCTCTGATTTGACCGCTTATTTTGACCGCTTATTTTGACCGCTTATTTTGACCGCTTATTTTGACCGCTTATTTTGACCGCTTATTTTGACCACTGATTTTGACCACTTATTTTGACCCCTGATTTTGACCTCTGATTTTGACCACTTATTTTGACCCCTGATTTTGACCGCTAATTGTGACCGCTAATTTTGACCGATTATTTTGACCGCTTGTTTTGACCGCTTTTTTTGACCGCCTATTTTGACCGCTATTTTGACCGCCTATTTTGACCGCCTATTTTGACCGCTTATTTTGACCGCTTATTTTGACCGCTTATTTTGACCGCGTATTTTGACCGCTTATTTTGACCGCTTATTTTTACCGCTATTCTGACCGCTTATTTTGACCGCCTATTTTGACCGCTTATTTTGACCGCTTATTTTGACCGCTATTCTGACCGCTTATTTTGACCGCTTATTTTGACCGCTTAATTTGACCGCTTATTTTGTCCGCTTATTTTGACCGCTTATTTTCACCGCTTATTTTGACCGCTTATTTTGACCACTGATTTTGACCGCTTATTTTGACCACTGATTTTGACCACTTATTTTGACCACTGATTTTGACCACTTATTTTGACCACTGATTTTGACCACTGATTTTGACCACTTATATTGACCACTGATTTTGACCGCTTATTTTGACCGCTTATTTTGACCGCTTATTTTGACCGCTTATTTTGACCGCTTATTTTGACCGCTTATTTTGAACACTTATTTTGGCCGGTTATTTGACCGCTGATTTTGACCGCTTATTTTGACCACTGATTTTGAGCACTGATTTTGACCGCTGATTTTGACCACTGATTTTGACCACTTATTTTGACCACTTATTTTGACCACTGATTTTGACCAATGATTTTGACCGCTTATTTTGACCGCTTATTTTGACCGCTTATTTTGACCGCGCATTTTGACCGCTTATTTTGACCGCTTATTTTGACCGCTTATTTTGACCTCTTATTTGACCGCGTATTTTGACCGCTTATTTTGACCACTGATTTTGGCCACTGATTTTGACCGCTTATTTTGACCACTGATTTTGACCACTTATTTTGACCGCTTATTTTGACCGCTTATTTTGACCGCTTATTTTGACCGCTTATTTTAACCGCTTATTTTGACCGCTTATTTTGACCGCTTATTTTGACCGCTTATTTTGACCGCCTATATTGACCGCTATTTTGACCGCTATTTTGACCGCTTATTTTGACCGCCTATTTTGACCGCCTATTTTGACCGCTGATTTTGACCGCTGATTTTGACCGCTGATTTCGATCACTGATTTTGACCACTTATTTTGACCGCTTATTTTGACCGCCTATTTTGACCGCTTACTTTGACCGTTTATTTCACCGCTTATTTTGACCGTTTATTTTGACCGCTTATTTTGACCGCTTATTTTGACCGCTTATTTTGACCGCTTATTTTGACCGCTTACTTTGACCGCTTATTTTGACCACTGATTTTGACCGCTTATTTTGACCGCTTATTTTGACCGCTTATTTTGACCGCTTATTTTGACCGCTTATTTTGACCGCTTATTTTGACCGCCTGTTTTGACCGCTTATTTTGACCGCTTATTTTGACCACTTATTTTGACCGCTTATTTTGACCGCTGATTTTGACCACTTAATTTGACCACTGATTTTGACCACTGATCTTGACCACTAATTTTGGCCGCTTATTTTGACCACTGATTTTGACCACTGATTTTGGCCACTGATTTTGACTGCTTATTTTGACCACTGATTTTGACCACTTATTTTCACCACTTATTTTCACCAATGAATTTGACCACTGATTTTGACCACTTATTTTGACCGCTTATTTTGACCGCTTATTTTGACCGCTTATTTTGACCGCTTATTTTGACCGCTTATTTTGACCTCCTATTTTGACCGCTAATTTTGACCGCTGATTTTGACCACTTATTTTGACCACTGATTTTGACCACTGATTTTGACCACTGATTTTGGCCACTGAATTTGACCAACTATTTTGACCACTCATTTTGACCACTGATTTTCACCACTGATTTTGACCGCTTATTTTGACCAGTGATTTTGACCACTGATTTTGACCGCGCTTTTTGACCGCTTATTTTGACCGCTTACTTTGACCAGTGATTTTGACCGTTTATTTTGACCACTTATTTTGACCGCTTATTTTGGCCGGTTATTTGACCGCTGATTTTGACCGCTTATTTTGAGCACTGATTTTGAGCACTGATTTTGACCGCTGATTTTGACCACTGATTTTGACCACTTATTTTGTCCACTTATTTTGACCACTGATTTTGACCAATGATTTTGACCAATGATTTTGACCACTTATTTTGACAACTGATTTTGACCACTGATTTTGACCGCTTATTTTGACCGCTTATTTTGACCGCTTATATTGACCGCGCATTTTGACCGCGCATTTTGACCGCTTATTTTGACCGCTTATTTTGACCTCTTATTTGACCGCTTATTTTGACCGCTTATTTTGACCACTGATTTTGGCCACTGATTTTGACCGCTTATTTTGACCACTGATTTTGACCACTTATTTTGACCGCTTATTTTGACCGCTTATTTTGACCGCTTATTTTGACCGCTTATTTTGACCGCTTATTTTGACCGCTTATTTTGACCGCTTATTTTGACCGCCTATATTGACCGCTATTTTGACCGCTATTTTGACCGCTTATTTTGACCGCCTATTTCGACCGCTTATTTTGACCGCTGATTTTGACCGCTGATTTTGACCGCTGATTTCGATCACTGATTTTGACCACTTATTTTGACCGTTTATTTTGACCGCCTATTTTGACCGCTTACTTTGACCGTTTATTTGACCGCTTATTTTGACCGTTTATTTTGACCGTTTATTTTGACCGCTTATTTTGACCGCTTATTTTGACCGCTTATTTTGACCGCTTACTTTGACCGCTTATTTTGACCACTGATCTTGACCGCTTATTTTGACCGCTTATTTTGACCGCTTATTTTGACCGCCATTTTGACCGCTTATTTTGACCGCTATTTTGACCACTGATTTTGACCGCTTTTTTTGACCGCTTATTTTGACCGCTTATTTTGACCGCTTATTTTGACCGCTTATTTTGACCGCTTACTTTGACCGCTTATTTTGACCGCTTATTTTGACCGCTATTTTGACCGCTTATTTTGACCGCTTATATTGACCGCTTATTTTGACCGCTATTTTGATCGCTTATTTTGACCGCTTATTTTGACCGCCTATTTTGACCGCCTATTTTGACCGCCTATTTTGACCGCTGATTTTGACCGCTTATTTTGACCGCTTATTTTGACCTCTGATTTTGACCACTGATTTTGACCACTGATTTTGACCACTGATTTTGACCACTGAATTTGACCTCTGTTTTTGACCACTAATTTTGGCCATTGAATTGGCCACCCTTTTTAACCACTGATTTTGACCACTTTTTTTGACCACTTTTTTGACCACTGATTTTGACCACTGATTTTGACCACTGATTTTGACCACCGATTTTGACCACTGAATTTAAACACTGTTTTTGACCACTAATTTTGGCCATTGAATTGGCCACCCTTTTTGACCACTGATTTTTGACCATTGAATTGGCCACCCTTTATGATCACTAATTTTGACTACTGAACTTGACCACTGTTTTTGACCACTGATTTTGACCACTGATTTTGACCAGTGATTTTGACCAGTGAATTTGAGAACTTTTTTGACCACTGATTTTGACCACTTATTTTGACCGCTTATTTTGACCGCGTATTTTGACCGCGTATTTTGACCGCGTATTTCGACCGCTTATTTTGACCGCTTATTTTGACCACTTATTTTAACCGCTTATTTTGACCGCTTATATTGACCGCTTATTTTGACCGCTTATTTTGACCGCTGATTTTGGCCGCTTATTTTGAACAGTGATTTTGACCACTTATTTTGACCGCTTATTTTGACCACTGATTTTGACCACTGATTTTGACCGCTGATTTTGACCACTGATTTTGACCACTAATTTTGACCACTTATTTTGACCGCTTATTTTGACCAGTGCTTTTGATCAGTGATTTTGACCGCTTATTTTGACCACCTATTTTGACCACTCATTTTGACAACTGATTTTGACCACTGATTTTGACCGCTTATTTTGACCGCTTATTTTGACCGCTTATTTTGACCGCTTATTTTGACCGCGCATTTTGACCGCTTATTTTGACCGCTTATTTTGACCGCGCATTTTGACCGCTTATTTTGACCGCTTATTTTGACCGCTTATTTTGACCTCTTATTTGACCGCTTATTTTGACCGCTTATTTTGACCACTGATTTTGGCCACTGATTTTGACCGCTTATTTTGACCACTGATTTTGACCACTTATTTTCACCACTTATTTTCACCACTCAGTTTGACCACTGATTTTGACCACTTAATTTGACCGCTTATTTTGACCGCTTATTTTAACCGCTTATGTTGACCGCTTATTTTGACCGCTTATTTTGACCGCTTATTATGACCGCTTATTTTGACCGCTTATTTTGACCACTACATTGACCGCTATTTTGACCGCTATTTTGACCGCTTATTTTGACCGCCTATTTTGACCGCTTATTTTGACCGCTGATTTTGACCGCTTATTTTGACCGCTTATTTTGACCGCTTATTTTCACCGCTTATTTTGACCGCTTATTTTGACCGCATATTTTGACCGCTTGTTTTGAGCGTTGATTTTGACCACTGATTTTGACCACTGATTTTGACCGCTTATTTTGACCACTGATTTAGACCACTTTTTTTACCACTGATTTTGACCACTGATTTTGTCCACTTATATTGACCACTGATTTTGACCACTTATTTTTACCACTGATTTTGACCAATGATTTTGACCACTTATTTTGACCACTTATTTTGACAAATGATTTTGACCACTTATTTTGACCACTGATTATGACCACTGATTTTGATCACTGATTTTGACCACTAATTTTGGCCACTAAATTTTACCACCCATATTGACCACTTATTTTGACCACTGATTTTGACCACTGATTTTGACCACTGTTTTTGACCACTTATTTTCACCACTGATATTGACCACTGGTTTTTGACTACTTATTTTGACCACTGATTTTGACCCCTTATTTTGACCGCTGATTTTGACGGCTAATTTTGACTACTGAATTTGACCACTAATTTTGACTGCTTATTTTCACCACTTATTTTCACCACTGATTTTCACCACTGATTTTGACCGCTGATTTTGACCACTGATTTTTACCCCTTATTTTGACCGCTTATTTTGACCGCTTAGTTTGAACGCTTATTTTGACCACTGATTTTGACCGCTTATTTTGACCGCTTATTTTGACCGCTTATTTTGACCGCTTATTTTGACCGCTTATTTTGACCGCTTATTTTGACCGCTTATTTTGACCGCTTATTTTGACCGCTTATTTTGAACGCTTATTTTGACCACTGATTTTGACCGCTTATTTTGACCTCTTTTTTTGACCGCTTATTTTGACCACTGATTTTGACCGCTTATTTTGACCGCTTATTTTGACCGCTTATTTTGACCGCTTATTTTGACCGCTTATTTTGACCGCTAATTTTGACCGCTGATTTTGACCACTTATTTTGACCACTGATTTTGACCACTGATTTTGACCACTTATTTTGACCACTTATTTTGACAAATGATTTTGACCACTTATTTTGACCACTGATTATGACCACTGATTTTGATCACTGATTTTGACCACTAATTTTGGCCACTGAATTTTACCACCCATATTGACCACTTATTTTGACCACTGATTTTGACCACTGATTTTGACCACTGTTTTTGACCACTTATTTTCACCACTGATATTGACCACTGGTTTTTGACTACTTATTTTGACCACTGATTTTGACCCCTTATTTTGACCGCTGATTTTGACGGCTAATTTTGACTACTGAATTTGACCAGTAATTTTCACTGCTTATTTTCACCACTTATTTTCACCACTGATTTTCACCACTGATTTTGACCACTGATTTTGACCACTGATTTTTACCCCTTATTTTGACCGCTTATTTTGACCGCTTAGTTTGAACGCTTATTTTGACCACTGATTTTGACCGCTTATTTTGACCGCTTATTTTGACCGCTTATTTTGACCGCTTATTTTGACCGCTTATTTTGACCGCTTATTTTGACCGCTGATTTTGACCGCTTATTTTGACCGCTTATTTTGACCGCTTATTTTGAACGCTTATTTTGACCACTGATTTTGACCGCTTATTTTGACCTCTTTTTTTGACCGCTTATTTTGACCACTGATTTTGACCGCTTATTTTGACCGCTTATTTTGACCGCTTATTTTGACCGCTTATTTTGACCGCTTATTTTGACCGCTAATTTGGACCGCTGATTTTGACCACTTATTTTGACCACTGATTTTGACCACTGATTTTGACCACTGATTTTGGCCACTGAATTTGACCAACTATTTTGACCACTCATTTTGACCACTGATTTTGACCACTGATTTTGACCGCTTATTTTGACCACTCATTTTGACCGCTTATTTTGACCGCTTATTTTGACCGCTTATTTTGACCGCTTACTTTGACCAGTGATTTTGACCGTTTATTTTGACCACTTATTTTGACCGCTTATTTTGGCCGGTTATTTGACCGCTGATTTTGACCGCTTATTTTGACCACTGATTTTGAGCACTGATTTTGACCGCTGATTTTGACCACTGATTTTGACCACTTATTTTGACCACTTATTTTGACCACTGATTTTGACCAATGATTTTGACCGCTTATTTTGACCGCTTATTTTGACCGCTTATTTTGACCGCTTATTTTGACCGCTTATTTTGACCGCTTATTTTGACCGCTGATTTTGACCGCTTATTTTGACCGCTTATTTTGACCGCTTATTTTGACCGCCTATTTTGACCGCTTATTTTGACCGCTTATTTTGACCACTTATTTTGACCGCTTATTTTGACCGCTGATTTTGACCACTTAATTTGACCACTGATTTTGACCACTGATTTTGAACACTGATTTTGGCCGCTTATTTTGACCACTGATTTTGACCACTAATTTTGGCCACTGAATTTGACCACCCATATTGACCACTGATTTTGACCACTGATTTTGACCACTGATGTTGAGCGCTTATTTTGACCGCGTATTTTGACCGCTTATTTTGACCGCTTTTTTGACCGCTTATTTTGACCGCTTATTTTGACCGCTTATTTTGACCGTTTATTTTGACCGCTTATTTTGACCACTGATTTTGACCGCTGATTTTGGCCGCTTATTTTGACCACTGAATTTGACCACTGATTTTGACCACTAATTTTGGCCACTGAATTTGACCACTTATTTCGACCACTGATTTTGACCACTGATTTTGACCACTGTTTTTGACCACTTATTTTCACCACTGATTTTGACCACTGGTTTTCGACTACTTATTTTGACCACTGATTTTGACCCCTTATTTTGACCGCTGATTTTGACGGCTAATTTTGACCACTGAATTTGACCACTAATTTTGACCGCTTATTTTCACCACTTATTTTCACCACTTATTTTCACCACTGATTTTCACCACTGATTTTGACCGCTGATTTTGACCACTGATTTTTACCCCTTATTTTGACCGCTTATTTTGACCGCTTATTTTGAACGCTTATTTTGACCACTGATTTTGACCGCTTATTTTGACCGCTTATTTTGACCGCTTATTTTGACCGCTTATTTTGACCGCTTATTTTGACCGCTAATTTTGACCGCTGATTTTGACCACTTATTTTGACCACTGATTTTGACCACTGATTTTGACCACTGATTTTGGCCACTGAATTTGACCAACTATTTTGACCACTCATTTTGACCACTGATTTTGACCACTGATTTTGACCGGTTATTTTGACCACTGATTTTGACCGCTTATTTTGACCGCTTATTTTGACCGCTTATTTTGACCGCTTACTTTGACCAGTGATTTTGACCGTTTATTTTGACCACTTATTTTGACCGCTTATTTTGGCCGGTTATTTGACCGCTGATTTTGACCGCTTATTTTGACCACTGATTTTGAGCACTTATTTTGACCGCTGATTTTGACCACTGATTTTGACCACTTATTTTGACCACTTATTTTGACCACTGATTTTGACCACTGATTTTGACCGCTTATTTTGACCGCTTATTTTGACCGCTTATTTTGACCGCTTATTTTGACCGCTTATTTTGACCACTTATTTTGACCGCTGATTTTGACCGCTTATTTTGACCGCTTATTTTGACCGCTTATTTTGACCGCCTATTTTGACCGCTTATTTTGACCGCTTATTTTGACCACTTATTTTGACCGCTTATTTTGACCGCTGATTTTGACCACTTAATTTGACCTCTGATTTTGACCGCTTATTTTGACCGCTTATTTTGACCGCTTATTTTGACCGCCTATTTTGACCGCTTATTTTGACCGCTTATTTTGACCACTTATTTTGACCGCTTATTTTGACCGCTGATTTTGACCACTTAATTTGACCACTGATTTTGACCACTGATTTTGACCACTGATTTTGGCCGCTTATTTTGACCACTGATTTTGACCACTAATTTTGGCCACTGAATTTGACCACCCATATTGACCACTGATTTTGACCACTGATTTTGACCACTGATGTTGAGCGCTTATTTTGACCGCGTATTTTGACCGCTTATTTTGACCGCTTTTTTGACCGCTTATTTTGACCGCTTATTTTGACCGCTTATTTTGACCACTGATTTTGACCGCTGATTTTTGCCGCTTATTTTGACCACTGAATTTGACCACTGATTTTGACCACTAATTTTGGCCACTGAATTTGACCACCCATATTGACCACTGATTTTGACCACTGATTTTGACCACTTTTTTGGACACTGATTTTGACCACTGATTTTGACCACTGATTTTGACCAGTGATTTTGATCAGTGATTTTGACCACTGATTTTGACCACTGATTTTGACCGCTTATTTTGACCGCTTATTTTGACCGCTTATTTTGACCGCTTTTTTGACCGCTTATTTTGACCGCTTATTTTGACCGCTTATTTTGACCGTTTATTTTGACCGCTTATTTTGACCGCTTATTGTGACCACTTATTTTGACCCCTTATTTTGACCGCTTACTTTGACCGCTTATTTTGACCGCTTATTTGGACCGCTTATTTTGACCACTGATTTTGACCGCTCTTTTGACCGCTTATTTGGACCGCTTATTTTGACTGCTTATTTTGACCGCTTATTTTGACCACTGATTTTGACCACTTATTTTGACCATTGATTTTGACCGTTTATTTTGACCACTGATTTTGACCACTTATTTTGACCACTAATTTTGACCACTGATTTTGACCACTGTTTTTGACCACTTATTTTGACCACTGATTTTGACCACCGGTTTTTGACCGCTTATTTTGACCACTGATTCTGACCACTGATTTTGACCACTTATTTTGACCACTTATTTTGACCGCTGATTTTGACCGCTGATTTTGACCACTGATTTTGACCACTGATTTTGACCACTGTAAGCGATCAAAATAGGCGGTCAAAATAAGCGGTCAAAATAAGCAGTCAAAATAAGCGGTGGAATTAAGCGGTGAAAATGGCGGTCAAAATAAGCGGTCAGAATAGCGGTCAAAATAAGCGGTCAAAATAAGCGTGAAAATGAGCGGTCAAAATAAGCGGTCAAAATTAGCGGTCAAAATAAGCGGTCAAAATAGCGGTGAAAATAAGCGGTCAAAGTGTGTGGTCAAATTAAGTTTTTCAAATCAGTGGTCCAAATAAGCGGTCAAAATCAGTGGTCAAAATCAGTGGCCGAAATCAGCGGTCCAAATCAGTGGTCAAAATCAGTGGTCAAAATCAGTGGTCAAAATCAGTAGTCAAAATCAATGGTCAAAATCAGTGGTGAAAATAAGCGGTCAAAATCAGGGGTCTAAATAAGCGGTCAAAATAAGGGGTCAAAATAAGCGGTCAAAATAAGCGGTCAAAATAAGCGGTCAAAATAAGCGGTCAAAATATGCGGTCAAAATAAGCCGTCAAAATAAGCGGTCAAAATAGGCGGTCAAAATAAGCGGTCAAAACAAGCGGTTAAGATAAGCGGTCAAAATAAGCGGTCAAAATAAGCGGTCAATATAAGTGGTCAAAATCAGTGGTCAAAATAAGTGGTCAAAATCAGCGGTCAAAATCAGTGGTCAAAATCAGTGGTTAAAATAAGCGGTCAAAATAAGCGGTCAAATAAGCGGTCAAAATAAGCGGTCAAAATGAGTGGTCAAAATAAGCGGTCAAAATCAGTGGTCAAAACAAGCGGTCGAAATAAGCGGTCAAAATAAGCGGTCAAAATCAGTGGTCAAAATAAGCGGTCAAAATAAGCGGTCAAAATAAGCCGGCAAAATAGCGGTCAAAATAAACGGTCAAAATAGCGGTCAAAATAAGCGGTCAAAATAAGCGGTCAAAATAAGCGGTCAAAATAAGCGGTCAATATAAGCGGTCAAAATAAGCGGTCAAAATAGCGGTCAAAATAAGCAGTCAAAATAAGCGCTCAAAATAAGCGCTCAAAATAAGCGGTCAAAATCAGTGGTCAAAATCAGTGGTCAAATTAAGTTTTCCAAATCAGTGGTCCAAATCAGTGGTCAAAATCAGTGGTCAAAATCAGTGGCCAAAATCAGTGGTCAAAATAACTGGTCAAAATCAGTGGTCAAAATCAGCGGTCAAAATAAGCGGTCAAAATAAGCGGTCAAAATCAGTGGTCAAAATAAGCGGTCAAAATAAGTGGTCAAAAAAAAGCGGTCAAAATCAGTGGCCAAAATTAGTGGTCAAAATCAGTGGTCAAATTCATTGGTCAAAATCAGTGGTCAAAATCAGTGGTCAAAATCAGTGGTCAAAATCAGTGGTCAAAATAAGTGGTCAAAATCAGCGGTCAAAATAAGCGGTCAAAATCAGTGGTGAAACAAAGGGGTCAAAATAGTGGTCAAAATCAGTGGTCAAAATAAGTATTCAAAATAAGTGGTCAAAATCAGTGGTCACAATAAGCGGTTAAAATAAGTGGTCAAAATAAGTGGTCAAAATAGCGATCAAAATCAGTGGTCAAGATAAGCGGTCAAAATAGGCGGTCAAAATAAGCGGTCAAAATAAGCGGTCAAAATCAGCGGTCAAAATAAGCGGACAAAATAAGCGGTCAAAATAAGCGGTCAAAATAGCGGTCAAAATAAGCGGTCAAAATAAGCGGTCAAAATAGGCGGTCAAAATAGGCGGTCAAAATAAGCGGTCAAAATAAGCGGTCAAAATAAGCGGTCAAAATAAGCGGTCAAAATAAGCGGTCAAAATAGGCGGTCAAAAGAAGCAGTCAAAATTAGTAGTCAAAAGAAGTAGTCAAAAGAAGTAGTCGAAATAAGTTGTGGAAATAGTCATTTTTATATGTATGCATGTACTGTATATATGTTTACACCTCTCAATTGCGCTGTGATGGTGGATATCATCTGTTTTGACAAATTCAAATGTCGTACTCACTGTTTGGCAACAAGCATGCAAACACTATCTTTTTCAAAACGTCACTTTTACGAAGCTGTTGACTCGGTATGACAAAAATTATTGGAGGATGGCGTCATTCTAACTTTAGTGGCCACGCAGCAGCTTAGGCCTACAGTTCTATCCAAAAGCTGGCTTCCTCTGTCACTCCTTAAGTCTGTTATGTATCTATCAGGAGCACTGCGTCGTAAGCGCCGCGTCTTACAGATGCGATTATTTGTTTATTTGTTGTTTATTATTACGTGATTTATCTGTGCATCAATTTTAGCATTTTGGTTGCAAAGGCGGAATACACAGTGACACATGAAACATCTAAGATATATCATGTCAGAGCAAAAGCTATTGCATTGTATTATAACATCATTATAGTCATCATAATTACCATCAACATAATCAATTATAATATTAAGCTAGGCGCATCCAGGTCTAGTTCCCTGATTTCAATGGACCCGTGCTATGATAGTAGTTGGGTAGTACCACTGATCCCGCTTTCCGCCCAAGGAATCACATCCCTTAATATTTTGAAATTGGAATAAGCTTCACGCGATCGCAATCTCCATAACATAAGGATGCCAAATATGTAAAAATATTGACTTTATCATCAAAAATAAAAAGGTTTTTGAAATCCCCGATTTCCGTGTTCACCACTTGGTCCCCGATTGGTGGTCCAAACAGGTATGGTAGTGGTAGTAGTAGTAGTAGTAGTAGTAGCATATTACGTCACCTCACTTCACCTCATCGCACCTTGCATAGCTTACCTGACCTGACCTGCCCTTACCTTATTTAGCGCATTTGTAGGATCTTAAAAGACGCTGTATAAATAGCCATATACTTACATACACACATACCTAACACACCTTACGCTTACGATTACTCTAGCGCTCAGCTGATGAACATGTGGCAGGTCAACAAAGGAACTGCTGACTTACTAACCTTGCCTTAAATTTCCTTCCCTTTCCGCTCTGTACCTTGCATCTCACCATGACTTAACTCTATCTAATGGAACTTTTCCATACCTTTTCTTACACAAAATCGCAATCAAATTTCAGCAGTCACTGAGACAATCTAGTCCCCCTTCCTTCTGTTGGACCGAAATCCATTTAAACTCACTAACCCGCACTTGCGCAAAAAGATTAATTGACCCCAGAATAAAAGAATTGAGTGATTGTTCGAACAAATGAGTAAACAAGGGTCTATATAACAGCAGACCCACACGTAGTTAAAGGAATATGGTAGACGGTTAAATACACGATCCTTTTTCTCTCGTTGAAATACGCCATCTCGTGTTTGTTTGCTTTAAATTCCCGCTTGCATAGTTAGAAGCGACATTTCTTGCCGTACGGCGGCGCCAGTTTCGATATCCCAATGGGATCATTTCTAGCAGTGTGCAAGACGGCTTAAGCGTTTTCTAGTGCACGCCCTCCCATATGCTGACGGTCCGTCATCGAACCGATGACGGATACCGCGGCCAAAGCTGGAACAGGATAATCACACTGGATAGCGTAGTGCCCTGCTTCTAGTGGAGTTGGATTCCTGTACTTAAGGTATCTTACCTGTTGGTAATGGCTGCTGAATATACACTAGGGCTATACGATACCGAAACAGGGTTAGATTTGGACTACTGCCAAATGGCGCGAGATAATTAAGTGAATCGAGTGCTGGACTGTTAACCCTGCAGTCGGGGATTCAAATCCTCACAGGGCATAATTGTATTTCAACACTAAGACTGAGAACTACACAACAAGGGAGACTGTAGATTAGTCACCCGCTCTCACACGCAGTAAAGTAAGCATGGGTCCGCATGGTCAGCAACTGCGGGGGTCCACGGGCCCGAAAAGAGAAGACCTCCCCGGAGTCTGATAAAGCCCAGACAGGCCCGAGATGGTCCATTTTTTTAGTCTGCCGGGGTAAGAGCCAAATTTGAAGTTAAACTACTGCTCACATGCTTAGAAAATGAAATCGCTAATACCTCGTATCATTCCACATAGCAGCATACATAGAGAACTCCAACACCTCAATGGAAACTTCGCATGGGACTTCGATAAGAAATGTCCGTACGCCGTTCAAAAGGTAAGAAGGAGGCAGCGGGTACTTGTATTGAAATGTCCTTGGAACTAAAAATATATTATCCAAATTCAATGAAGTAGCCTTAAGTAAAATTCAATCGTTGATTACTTCTGTCTGTCTGCCTGTCTGTCTGTCCGTCCGTCCGTCCGTCCTTCCGTCCGTCTGTCTGTCTGTTTGACACAGAGTAAAACAGACAGAAAGACAGACAGCACTTTCTTTTTGGCAGACTTTTCGTCCATGTGCTTTTTCTATCGCCTGTTTCTCTGGGTATTTCTATTTGTCTGTCCATTTTTCGTTCATCTATCGTTACGTTTGACTGTCTCTACCATTTTGTATATTCTGTATAATGTCATTCTGACTGTCCATTAGTCCGCCTGTCAGTCAGTCAGTCAGTCAGTCAGTCAGTCAGTCAGTCAGTCAGTCAGTCAGTCAGTCAGTCAGTCAGTCAGTCAGTCAGTCAGTCAGTCAGTCAGTCAGTCAGTCAGTCAGTCAGTCAGTCAATCAGTCAGTCAGTCAGTCAGTCAGTCAGTCATTTAGTCAGTCAGTCAGTCAGTCAGTCAGTCTGTCTGTCTGTCTGCTGTCTGTCTGTTTCTCTGTCTTTGTCCGTATGTCTCTGGGTCTGCTTTCTTCAATATTTCCTCCCTCAGTTCCTCTGCTCTTTACTTTCCTCACAAGAGCAAACTATAAATCACTTTTGAATGGAGATTAGAAACCAATCATATTAGTTATTGAATGTTTCTTGTGTTGCGGTGACTGTTCCTTTTAGATGCTCCTAAAGGGCGCTATGTGAGTTTCCATACACTCTGGAAAGGCAGGGAAGAGGGGGAGATCGGTCAGAGAATGGAGAACGAAGAACAGGGCAGTGGAGAGCATAGAAGAGTTCACCGGCAGTGTAGGGCAAAATACAAAATACTATTTTGTATAATATTTTATTTTGCAATTAGGAAATAGTAATTTATTTTGTATCTTAAAATACATTCCTGAAGTATATTACTCTATTCATTAATTAGCGTAATTTCAGTTTCGCTCCCAACGCAAAGGTAACCACACAAGTCCAATCTTTCTACACAAAGCTCTTACAAACCCCGTATTATATGATCTCCCAGCGTCGTGTTTGCGGGCCCCTAGCGCATAATTCAATGCTTTTGGCCGAAAACAATTACTTTGGACCTTGCACGACAGTAGCCGGTGCGGGATGAAGACAGTCCAGGAAAATAGTGTGATTGGATCACGTGACAAGGAAGAGGAAAATCACTTAAAAGAATAGAACTATTCTGTCGATTCCGTTGTTGCAGTTTCGTTCATGAATATCGTGCTTTGTTTTATTTTTGTAATGACGATTGCATAAGTAGGTTCGCGTCCCGGTCGTGGCTTATTTCCGAGATTTGAATCTCGTAATCGCAATCGTAAGCTCTAGATTGCTACAGCGCCCAACGTAAGCTAAGTCGCAGGAACCAGCTTATTCACGGGCGCTCAGATTTATGCAGACTGTTAGACTGCTATAGTGTGTGGTGCTTGGACGAATGCCTGTGCGTCGGTTTTGCCAATTACGAAAGTACTGTTTCCATTAAATTTTACTGTTAAGACAATAGGTTACATTAAAATTCGTCTCATGTATAATGCAAAAAGTGGACGGAGTCGGAACCTTCTTCGTACCAGAACAGATTTTTTTCAATCTAACCTGGAAATTTCTATAGCGCCGTTATCATAATGCACAACTCAACTGTCGGTATTAGACAAATAGCATTCCAAATCACAGTTTATTGGACAGAGTCATGAAGTCGAAACCCGTAAGGCCCCTGAAACCGGAAGACGGTATACTGTGATAAGCAGTTCGAAAAAGATGAGATTTCAGTCCTGACCTAAATGACATCACAGAACCATCTGAGGGGAAAGATCCAGGCAGCGAATTCCAAAGCCCTGGACCGGCTGTGCGACTGAGAAAGACCGTGAAACCAAGACTATTTTGGGAAGAACGCCCATAGAATTGGTTGCCACACGACGGCACGCACTCTAGCGGACTCAATAACAACTGCTTTTGCGCTGCAGCGCAGCTCGTACTCTAACGAATAAGGCTTTAACAAAAAAAGACAATCGGTTGGCATCGATTGGCCAACGTTAAACGAACCAAGTCGCCGAACACTGGCAATCCCGAACAATCGAAAACTAGTGCATATCTCCCCCACCGCTTCTGTTGTCTCCACTGCTGCTGCAACTGACAGCCGGCATCTCAAATTCCATTCATGGGATGCTAGCAGGTATCTGCATCACAGACGCCGACTTCCAAACAAAACAATAAAACACCACGACTTAAGCAGTCCAGTTACTTGTCAATCGTTCCATGTAAAACAAGACCCACGATATAATATACAGTATATATACAATATATCATAATCTTATTATATTAATAATATGAAAATGTACATATATATTTAATATGTGCATAAAGCTATGCATAGGATTATACAGTGTATATACCTATATAGCTATATATAGGCTATAAAGCAATATGTAAGACAATATATACACAAGCACACACATATATATATACAAAGCAATACGTAAGACAATATATACACAACATATATATGCATATGCATGTTTATTATAAGGTTATATATGTCTATATATACATATATCACAACTGGACTTCATTTGCAGAGAGCGATGTACTAGTAGCTGTAGTTCTATATTTTACAATATCTATTGCAGTATATGTATTGCGATATATAAACCTTTAATGGTATATATTATATACATGTATCTCGCTGGGCCATTTCTGCAAATGCATATCAGAGCCTTTAATAGGTTTCTCAAATGCGTCATATACAATGTTCGGGTATGCCTACATGGCCGAACATTGTAGGCCTATCCATAATTGATTATAGATATATATGTTGTTGTTGCATTTTTTGTAAAACAATATGAAAATGTCTCAACAATATACTGTTCAAAAGTCTAGGGACATAAACAGCCCCCCCCCGCCAAAGCATTGTAATCTCTATGACGCTGGAATATAATAGGGCTTCAAATCGCAAGCGGACTCGGTCGGTCTTGACGCGTTGACGCACGTCATCGTGTCAAAGCCCGCAACGCACGCACTCGCACAAGGGGACCAAAACATGCAGAAAATGAATGTGAATGAAATAAACGAAGCACGTTGAAGCTTCATTTCTTCAATCCACATTCACTTCCTTTCAGTTATTCTTAATTTAATTCACCTGTTTCCATCGTCGTCCTTCTTTCTATTATCCTCTCTTCCTTCTCTTCATTTCCCTCCTCCCTTTCCTTATTATGCGGATGATACTCAACATTATATTTCGTTTGACAGGTTCTCGTGTCATTCATCTGTGCAGCTGTTGTCTACTGCCCGTGAGGAGGGGGAGTCTTGGATGGCGGCTAATAAACTCCTCCTCAAAAGTTCGCGTCCCGAATTTTTTCAGAGACATGGATCTCGGGCTAGCACGGTCCGTACATGGGGATCTTAAATGGCCTGGGCCCATTCAAACGGACAGCGGTGGTGAATGGTGTCACTCGATTAATTTATTGAAAAAGTGCAGGGTCGAGATCATGTGGTCGCCATAGAGACTGGTGCCTTGGGCATTATGATAACGACGCTATAGAAATCTTTAGATTAGGTTAAATTAGATTAGTATTCCACCAGAGTTCATCGACAACATCCGTCTGCGTGGAAATCAGTTGATGACTACAGACAAACTGAGTCGCGATGCTGAAAGTGGTCAATGATGCAGCTAAATGTAGAATTTCACTTAAACAATTGTTTAACGGTGTGATTGTAAAACAGGAAAAACAAAATCAATTTTTACTTCAGGTGGTTGAGAGGCACAGACGTCACTATCCATACCCCACGAAGTCTAGTAGCAAGCAACAGTAAAGCCTGAACTGATAAATAGTTATCTGAATTTAGTTAGCTCGCTGTACTGTCAATCCAGAAGTCGGAGGCTCATATCCCGCCAACACGAATAGATAATTATTTAAGCAGTTCTGTTCAACTGGCGCCACCTAGTGAACTGAACTATAGTAAATAAAGTTACCACGAACTGAGCTATAAAATCGACCGTGTACTGTCTGTGATAAGAACAGGCGGAGAGAGAGAAGACTGGCCACACGCCCTCGTATGCCGAAGTTAAGAATATGAAGTCGCTCACCCTTCATTAATTAATTAATTAATTAATTAATTAATTCGTTCATTCATTCATTCGTTTAGAGAATTTACACAGGGCATCTTCAAGATATCTACCCATCGGAGCTCCTGGAGATATATATCTTCATGATTGTCTCTCGCTGATGGTCTCAGAAATGCTCTTCTTGTTCTTCTTGTTCTGCTTGTTCTTCTTGTTCTGCTTGTTCTTCTTGTTCTGCTTGTTCTTCTTGTTCTGCTTGTTCTTCTTGTTCTGCTTGTTCTTCTTGTTCTGCTTGTTCTTCTTGTTCTGCTTGTTCTTCTTGTTCTGCTTGTTCTTCTTGTTCTGCTTGTTCTTCTTGTTCTGCTTGTTCTTCTTGTTCTGCTTGTTCTTCTTGTTCTGCTTGTTCTTCTTGTTCTGCTTGTTCTCCTTGTTCTGCTTGTTCTCCTTGTTCTGCTTGTTCTTCTTGTTCTGCTTGTTCTTCTTGTTCTGCTTGTTCTCCTTGTTCTGCTTGTTCTTCTTGTTCTGCTTGTTCTTCTTGTTCTGCTTGTTCTTCTTGTTCTGCTTGTTCTTCTTGTTCTGCTTGTTCTTCTTGTTCTGCTTGTTCTTCTTGTTCTGCTTGTTCTTCTTGTTCTGCTTGTTCTTCTTGTTCTGCTTGTTCTTCTTGATCTGCTTGTTCTTCTTGTTCTACTTGTTCTTCTTGTTCTGCTTGTTCTTCTTGTTCTGCTTGTTCTTCTTGTTCTGCTTGTTCTTCTTGTTCTGCTTGTTCTTCTTGTTCTGCTTGTTCTTCTTGTTCTGCTTGTTCTTCTTGTTCTTGTTCGCTTTCTTTTTGTTCGCGTTCTTATTCTCCTCCTCCTTCTCCTCCTCTCCTTTTCTTCTACTACTACTACTTCTTCTTCTTCTCCTCTTCTTTCTCTTCATCCTCCCCTTCTACTCTTCTCCTCCTCCTACTCCTCCTACTTCTCCTTCTCCTGAAATGCGACGAGGCTCTTTCATTTGCCTGAGTCATTTCGTCAGCCACGTGGGTCTTTTGATGGGAAAATCTAATATCGGCTTCTGTGAATTCGACAGTTAACGCAAAGGGAGACAGCCAGGCGTGGGCTCTGTAGAGTCCGGGTTGTACCCATCCAAGTCTCATTAAGTTCGCCTTCGCTATCGGCTGCAGACCACAAAGAATGAGCAAATGACTGTCGTGAGTTTATTTCACTCTGAGTTTATTTCAGTAATTGTTTTCGAATTTCAAGATGTCAACCTGTTACTTAAATTTTGGGAATGAAAATCGTGATCGTAATTAGGAAAATTGATAATGTTAAAGTTAATGCTTATGTTGATGAAATTATTAGGTAGTTCGCTGGTATAGGCTTACAATGTTGGAAGTTTTATTTGATGAGCAACTCTCTGACCCATCCTGCTAACTCACAATCACGGAATCATTTGCAATTTCTCTACAGGTTTCTCACTCCATTATGAAAACACTCCTCTTCCATATCTCCTACTCTGAGTCCTCCTCTTTTCCTAACCTCTCTCGCAGCTCCAGTTCTAAACACCATCCGTCTGTTTACCTGCCTGACGTGTGGATGTAGACCTCGAACCACACATGAAATGACCTACCTACCGATTTTGTTTTGACTGAGCGCCTGTGAATAAGCTAGTTCCCGCAACTTAGCTGCTTTGGTGCTATAGAAATCTGGAGATTACGATTAAGACTACATTTATACGATGCCATCTGCTGCTACTGAGCGCCTGTGAATAAGCTGGCCTCCTGACGTGGCTTTCGTTGGGCGCTGTAGAAATCTCTGGATTACGATTACGACTGGTAATCATGATTGGTCTACTAATTTTAAGTAGCAGTGGGATATATAGGGACCTATGTTGGAACTGTTATTATATTGAAATAACAGGGAAACCGAAAGACATGTGGTCCGTTTGAGGAATACTTTTCAAAAGTGAAATTTGAATCCAATGTTAGAATCGCTTATTGTTAGAATCGCGGCAACAAATACAAACGGCTTTCTGTTTTCGATTCGTTGTTCTGCTCATGACAACTGTTTATCTGGTGACTCACATGTCCGCAATATATCCACGCACTGTTTAATTAAATGTCCCTAGGCCCGAATAATGAGGCTAATGATGATGTCGCTGCTTTTGTTGGTGATGACTGATGGTGATATTATGAACGATGATGGATGCTGACAATGACGTTGATGACGACGACGATAGTGACTGCAACGACGAAGGTGGATGCTAATGATGATGATGATGATGATGATGATGATGATGATGATGATGATGATGATGATGACGATGATGACGACGATGACGACGATGATGATGATGATTACGATGATAATAAAGATGACGATGATGACAACGGTCGGGGTCTGGCCATAACTTCGTGGGGCGGGATGACTACAACCCAGTCCTACGCCCAGAGCCACCCACATCACTGCCCCTTCTACTTTCTACACAGAATGACCTTCCATGTCATTTTGCCCATAGCGTCTGTTCTCACCAAGGAGGGATTAGGATTGGCCGCTCTTTGAAGGTAGGCATCACAGTGAAGCTCTGTCTCAGGATCAGACTCTGTTTCTTCCGCGCTCGCCGGGTAGGCAACGTCCTGAGGATGGCCTTTGCTCAGAACAGGGTTCGTTTCTTTACCGGCAATAGTGTGCCTTCTTTACTTCTGACTCTCTTCACCGCCATTCTATACATCTAGTAAATCTGGAACTATCGCCATTAATATGGGACACCAGTCATTCTCTTAGTTCCTGGGACAGGGAAGTCTAATGGCACCCCTCTACGCCTTTCCTCCCTAGGCACTTGCATATCAGGTAATGCATCTTCCCACTATCACATGTCTCTCGCGGCATTTTCCTACGTAGGACACCCTGCCTTAGACGTACATGTATCTGCAGCACAACTTACGGCGTAAGTTCGCACACCCGGACGCTGCGTTGGCAATTCTTGAACAACGTTTAATAAATTCTGCTTCGGATGATGCTGGTAGAGTTTCTTTGGAACTCTGATAGTGAAAATCCTCTTTTTATACCCTTCGAAATTGACTTTCGTCCCGACCTGAAGGAATCGACTTCGTGCTTCAGTCAGCTCTATGAGCTGTGTTGTGGCAAGCTAATTTAGAATCGGTATCGATCGTAAGATCGAATCCTTGCAATCTACCAGGGTAATTCTGTCGGGACCTTGACGTATGATTTATTCTCTTGTGTGTCGGTCATAAATTCTCTTTTGTCTAGTCACAGGTTGAGTGTGAACTCTCGATGGCCTCACGTTGAGACACAACCCTCCTGACTTCAAGCAAGGGTTATTTCGGGCGAGTCCTTCCCCGAGTTTCCCACAACCTCTTGTCATACCTAACCCTACTGTTAGTTCGTTGCTGATTCGCAGAAGAGCCACTGTATGCCAAAGAGCAAGCTATAAACAGCCCTTGTTTGTCGGTCGGGCATTTGAAGACTAGACTGAGAACCCGGATAGGCCGAAAAGAATTACGATGATTATAATTAATGATTACTTGGCACTGAGGAACTACTTAACTATCGAGGTGCAGAGGGCCTTCTTAGAAAAGGGTATAGGGATGATCGCACTGGGAAGAGTAAGGGTTGTGCTTGTCACTACTCGTTATCATGCCCATCAAATGCTTGTAGCGATGTATGTTTGTATGTACGTGTAGGGGTGTATGTATGTACGCGTATGTATGTATGTATGTATGCATGTAGGAATGTATGTATGTATGTTTGCTTGCTTGCACAAGTTATTCTCGTGCATATTCTCATAACAAAATTACTAATAATTATAATTATTATTACTGATTTATAACCGAGGATGGGAAGCTGGGTTGTCGAGACATTGTAAATTATCATTGATAATAAATCATATATATATATATATAATTTATTATCAAGGATAAGATCATTACCCGGAATTTACAATGTCTCGACAACCCAGCTTTCCATCCTCGGTTATAAATCAGTAATAATAATTATAATTATAAGTAATATATATATATATATATATATATATATATATATATATATATATATATAGTAATCCGATCATTTCTAAAAGGATACTGGTAAAACTGCAAAACGTTACTTACGTTAGGTCTTTAAGTAGTAGCTTCTATTGCGCCTGTGTCTAATGCACAAGGGATCAACCGTAGTCAGTCCAGTAAGTCCATTGCGTGATAAATAACCAGTCTTTAGATTGTAACACAAAGAGGACAACAGCAACAATGTTAAGTTGAAGGTAATGGTGATAACAAGATGAAGATATTGACCATAACGAGGTGAATGTAACGGTCATAAAGAAAATGGCAGTGACGGTAACTCCAGCGTCGATAATAATGGATGGGTGGGTGGTGAGTGGTGGATGGTTAGAGGGATGGAAGGATGGATTAACAGATGGATGGATTGGTCGATGGATGGATGAATGGATGGATGGATTGATAGGTGTGGTGGATGGGTTTGGATTGATGGATGGATTGATCAATTAGTGGGTGGGTGAATGGATGGGTGGGTGAATGGATGGATGGGTGTGTGAATGGATGGGTGTAGAAGTATAGCCGACGTATCTCTGTTCCATGCTCCATCGTCAGTGGATTCTACGACTCTTGTTGTCCCTCGTACCAGAACAGTGTTGGGTTCCAGAGCGTTCTTGGTCGCTGGTTCACGGCTTTGGAATTCGCTGCCAAGTTCGATTCGTTCTGTGGTGTCATTGAAGCCTAAAACGAAAGACTCGTTTGTTCCAACTTGTTTACCCACAGTAGCCTAACTTCAGATTTATTTGAATCATAGGAATTTGACCTGGATTATGATTTTGATTACGATTTCACTTGAAGCGATTGATGTCTTACATATTATGATAATGACGCTATAGAAGTTATTGGATTAGATTATACGTGGTGGAGGGTTTGGATTGATGAATGGGTGGGTTCGTGGGTGGGTTGATATAGGCCAATGGTTAAACAAATATTTAAGAGATCAGCCTATATCAATATATGAACTGTCATGTAAACATATGAACTCTCATTATAATTATTATATTATAGAACGCATCAATATACTTTGCAGGACATCTTGTTGAAAAGCACTTAAGCACACGACGAGATAGCGGGTTTAATGCTAGAACTGCAACCTGTATATATATATATATATATATATATATATATATATATATATATATATATATATATATATATATATATATATATATATATATATATATATATATATATATATATATATATATATATATATATATATATATATATATATATATATATATATATACATGTATATGCCAATAGATTTATATACAGTGAAGGCTTGAAGTTCCCTGGCCGAGTCTCCTTCATCAGAAAGAGGACATAAATGCCAATTTCGGAAACATCCTGCTCCAAGATCATTATTATGGGCGCGCCCTGTGCACATATTCAGGGTAACAAAGCCAAATTATGCATAAGTTGTTTGTAATAGATTAACAAGGGTGTGTGTGGTCGATGCCAGAATGACATAATTTGGTTTTACTTTATGTTTTGTTCAAATATTCGAGGCGCATCATGTGCGACCTCCGAGTTCAGTTTTTCTGTTGGCTGTAATTTTCATCCGGCTGCAACTGTGCTGTCATAGTTCTGTGTACATATGTATATACAAGTATGCATGCAAGTATGTATGTGTATGTATGTATGTCTGTGTGCATACACCTATGCATGTATGTACCTATATATGCGTATGTATGTATGAATGTATGTATGTATGTATGTATGTAAGCATGCACGAATGTACTTAGGTACATATGTATGTATGTACACATGTATGTATGCATGCATGTATGTATGTATGTATGCATGCATGCATGTATGTATGTATGTACACATGTATGTATGTATGTATGTATGTATGCATGTATGTGTATGTATACATGTATGTATGTATGTATGTGTGTATGTATGTATGTATGTATGCATGCATGTATGTATGTATGAATGTATGATGCCACTTCTGATTGGTCAGTATTATGACATAGTTTGTACATACACAACTTTTTGCGTGGGAACATGAGTTATGCTGTCCTCCCAGTTAACCATGAACATATTTACTGGTGGTTATTATTGCTACAGGACTGTTGAACATGTTTCAAGTGACTCAGAAGGCGTTTAACTCGAGCAGTATCTTGCATAAACCTGCTTCAGGCAGTACACAACAAACTGAGGCTATACCGCAGTTGGTAAGTTAAAACAGTAGTCAGTCTCGTAGTGTAATGTAAAGCTCCGAAATTTCTCTGCGCCACAAAAAAGCTGCGTCAGGAAGACGAGCTTATTCACCGGCGCTAAATAAAATCAAATCTGTGAGTGGAGAGGGCTTGTCTTGCTGAATAGCATTCTTAGACTAGACTACCGCTAGATTATTTTCTTAGTGGTTTCGATATGGACGTTTAAACAAGCAATTTGCCTTCATCTATTACCTTTACCTCCTCTTGCCACTTTTTGCCCTTTATCTTCACCTAGTACCTTTATTTTCACATACTACTTTTAGTTTCACCTATTAACTTTACTTTTACCCGTGACCTATACCTTCACCCATTTACTTTCACCTATTTTATATGCCCTACCTTCACCTAATACCTTTATTAATTATTAGTACCTCTGAGGTCACATTAACGTTCCTACATAGCTTCTATAAAGACGTTTAAACCGGTGGGTAACTTTCATTTTTACCTTGCGTTACAGGTCACTATAATGAACCAAGCCTCTTCTGTCAACGTAACCGCGAACGTTGTTTTGGAGATGTGGAGCACTTCAACAAGGGTTGTTCTGTCCACGACGATGCTCCTCATCATGACCGTCGCAATCGTCGGTAATCTTCTCGTCATTACCGTCATCCTCCAGAATCGCGGAATGCGCACGCGAACGAACATGTTCCTTTGCAGTCTGGCCATTTCCGACTTCCTCTGCGCCATCTTTGACATGCCCTTCTCACTCGTGACGGTCCTCACCGGTAGGTGGATGTTCAACGAATACGAGGTCCTCTGCCAGTTGAACGGGTTCCTCATGCCCCTGTTCTTCGTCGCTTCAATACATATCCTCATGTACATGTCCATACACAAGTACATCTCGATACGCAATCCGTTCAGCGTAGTCCTAACCAAGCGACGTATTCTTGCCATGGTCGGGGCGGCCTGGACATGGGCGGCCGTCATGAGTACGCTGACTGTTACTGGACCTTCGACTGTCGAATACAAGATGTACACGACCCAGTGCGGTGCAAAGATACCGAAAGATGGAAAGGCATTTTCGCACCTGGTGGTCGTACTAGTGACGTGCTACGTGGCGCCTCTGGTGGTGATCGTCTTCTGCTACTCGGGACTGTTTCACCACATCCGAAAATATGGGGACCGTCTGGAAAAGACTTCGACGATGGTTAGGAGTGACATCTGTGCGCAGCAGAGGAGGATCTTGTTGACTCTGTTCCTTGTGGTCGTCGTGTTCATCGTTAGCTGGACGCCTTGGGTTCTCTACTCCATTTACATCACGATCATTGGGGATGAAACGAGCGCCGGACCACTGGCCAATCCCATAGTAGGATAACAATCTGATTTGTTTAGTTTCTGTTTCCATCGATCAGTCCATCCAACAATCAATCCAATAATCAATCCACCATTCTATCCAACTACTCATCCACCAATCCATCCTTCCATTCATCTATCCACTCACCACCTATCCACCTAATTAATATCGACACTGGAGATATCGTCGTTGGCATTTTCTGTTTTAGTTTCTGTTCCACTAGGGCCCTCTAGGAGCCCAGCCATGGATGAGTACACAGATCGCACGCCGTCGTTGGGAATAGTAGGCGGTTAGGAAGAGGACTAGCATTTAGTGAACAGTAGATGATCGATAGATCTTAGTTATCACTTTTGAGAATAAAATAAGAAAGACACAAGATCTTGAAAAAGACATTCAACCAATTGTTGGATAACCTAATTGGTACTACATACCTTCAGAAGCACTTCCCACGATGTCTTATGATAGCTTACAGTAGGCCTAATGCTAAAACTATTAAATTATTGTTAATTTGCTGTAAGTTTACAGCCACTCGGCTTGCAGATATGATGATGATTAGATCAGGAAATTACATTACATCCCATTTTGATCCTTTCTTTCAGACTTACTGGTTTGGCTACCTGAACAGCGCCTGCAATCCAGTCATCTACGCTTTTCGTAGCGAGGCTTTCCGCAATGGATACCGTGAAGCCCTCTGCAGAGGCACCGGAAAACGGATCAATGGTAAATTATCCTACAGTGGTACCCGCAGTGGGTCAATTGTAGTTAGCCACTGAAACAAAGTCCTTCATCTTCATCATAGTCGTCATAATTACTCATCGTAATCATTATGGTATAATCACCATCGGCAATTCGACCACCACGACCAACATCGCTACCATTACAACCTCCTAAACCTATTACCATCACCCAAAGCACAGCCACAATCACCATCACAATCATCACCCTAACAACCATTACCATCACAAACACAACCACCGCCATCATCACGACCACCAGCATCAGGATTAGAATATGATTCTTTCAAAGGAATTGAAGTTTTATTCTCTAATAAAATCGTTTGCAGATATGATCTGATCACTTTGTCTTTTCTCGTTGTTAAGTCAATACCCGAAATTCGTCGAACATCTCCGACCGATTCCGATTGGTCAACAACGCGTATCCATGCCAACCGAAATTCCCGCCATCCACCAGCAGCAAAGGCATCAGCCAAAAACGACTGTCAACCTGCAGTCTTCCCGAACACGTGATCAGGAACCTTCAGCCGGGACCTCACGCTGCCTGCCTCCTGACGAATGCGTTGAACGGCCACGGAGGGCAGGACATGGTGCGAGAACCTACTGATACTATCTACGACAGTAATCAGAGTCAAACAGATAATGAAGTCTATTCTAAAACGCGAGTAATTGTCTCCAAGTCTTGCGATTTTCAGCCTAACCATGTTGACATCTCGCTTCCTGAAGGCGCAACCGGAAGTGAGGAAGGCGATCTCGTTTCCGGCATCTGCTTCCGTCCCAGATTCCGTACGTTAGACTACAACGCTGCCGAACGACCCGGGCGTGGCATCAATTTCGGGTGGTTGATAATTGACACGAAAGAAACAACGAGGCCATTTGGTAACACGGCTCACGGAAAGAGCGGCTCGAATCTGTACACGACAGAACACTTGTTACAGGAAACCGGTTCCACAAAGTTCCGCGCAGAACCGCGCTTAGATATGCATGGGCCTGTGGGAAATTTAACGGAGCCCCGGTTCGAAATGGCGCCCACCTCTGGAACACAAATATGTGGCAACGAAACAAAGACTACTCCCAAAACCTGGCGGAAGAGATTGTCGACTAAATGGAAACGCCACTCCCAAAAGACCTCTCGCAACCACCCACACTGCCTCTCCCCCGCATCCTGTTCCTCCTCTTCCTCCAAGGCAGTGCGAAGATCTGTGACGACCAAGCCGATTCCGCATCGCTACCCTTCTGTAGAAAGACTGGATCGCAGCTTCAAGCCTCGCCAACGGACCATGACCGAAATTCCAGCCACATACAAACGCCGAAGACCTGACGCAGATCATCTTGTTATCTCCTCGGACAGTCCATGTTTGGATCAAGTAACCAACAGGCGCGAAACCAATGTCCGAAACGCATCCGAGAAAGTGTATGAAGTGAATAGGCGAGACGAGAAAGAACGGGAAGAGAAGCCCATAACCGCATTAGACTGGGCCACATTATCACCAGCTGACTGTAAAACTGTATCACCCCGTGGGGTAAATCGCCCTGTAGGTCGTCTCCTGCTTCGTTTTCTAAGCGACCCAAGCGGTATCAACGATGCTTCCAGTCGGAAACAGTTTGACTAATAGGAGTGGCACTTTGAATTCATACGCACTCACCTTCGGAATCGACTGTCACAGTTCACACTCGCAAACATACCGTCAGAGACAGGTCAGATGAGAAGGAGCATACCGTGGTGAAAAGGTAAACATACGAGGCCCTGCATAGATCGACTTCCTGGCGTAAAAGGTAAATAATAATGCCCTGTATAAGTTGACTTTCTGCCCTGTTGGCTGTCGTGTTCCATCTGTTGCCGTCTGTACATTGAAAGCACCACCTCTATGAACTGGAACTGGCTCAAAGCAAGAAGAGAAGAAGAGTAAAGTCTCTTAGTTTAACCCTAAGAGGCATGAAATGTTAGCAACTCCATTTTTCAGCACACGAGGGCGGGTGGCCTTTACGTTCCCTCGCTGCCTCATTGGTGACATTCAACAGCAATCTTTGAAGTTGTCAATGCATACGGGAATCGAACGGTACGACAGTTTAATGTAGATACCTCCATCTGTCGATTGGTTGTAGAATTTCATCCAAGCGAAAAATCAATCGTTTCTTCTGTTGAATGTTTATACGGGTGTTACAATACATTACAATAAAACGTAATACATTGCAGTACAATCGTAGATACTCTTTTTCCTGTAGTGACCAACAGCGCATTACAACGTGTGTAAGGTAAGGAAAGTTGGACGTCAACGGCCATGACAACCATAAGATGTCCCTAAACACTGGATACCAAAATGTGTGTAGGGTCTCTGCAGTTGGGCATTTATAATGCGCCATTTTTGAACTTTTTGATTGACTTTTTTATTGAATCAAAATTCAACATATCAGGCTACACAAAAAAAGTACAGTTTGCCAGAATACAAAAGGGAAACCCAAAAGGCACCAGGGTCCCGCTTAATTAGGCTCGCCTATTAACATCGATAATGTAACATGGAAATCGAAATGTAAACAAGGCAATTATCATTGTATATGCAAACTAAACAAGTTATGTACAATCCGTATATAAAGAAACTGAAAATAAAACTATGTACTAGTCCAGACCTAGACAACAGGAAGGAGGTCCTCATTAGAATTGCAAAAGCAGCAGCATCATTAAAATCCATGGATAACGTATGGAAAAGCAAAGCCATAAAGCTGGAAACAAAACTGAGCGTCCTGGGCACATGTATCTTTAGCAGCGTGTTATACGGGTGCGAAGCTTGGGAGATCACTAAAGATGCTGAAAGAAGAATATTGGCCTTTGAAAAAAAGTGTTTTAGGAAGATTCTGAAAATATCATGGATACAAAAAGTAAGCAATGAAGAACTGTACAGACGGATACATCATAAAGAAAACTTAATGCAAAAGCTAATTCGAAGGAAATTAGGACTATTTGGCCATATATGCAGAATGAACAATGATAGGAAAATCAAAACACTATTGTTTGGAATGATGGATGGGAGTAACAGAAGAGAACGACCGCACAGGGAATGGGCGGACGACATAACTGAATGGTGTGGAACAACCCTTCAAGAGCTGAGCCACGCCGCACTGAACAGACAACAGTGGAAGAACATGGTGAAAATGGCATCGGACACCTACGGGCGCTGAGCCCACGGTGCATGACGATGATGATGATGACAAGTCCAGTGCACTGAACAGTCCCGTACGAAACTCAAAAAAGAAAAAAACTAATAGTTTGTATGAACAATTCAGTTAGCAGTCAAACAGATGATATTAAATAGTGTCGCATCTGCCTTTTAAACAATTTCAAATTGACAACATACGAATGCTCATTGGTAAAGCGTTCCAGACTGAAGGACCAGCACATTTAATATTGAATAATCGAGTGTTGGTGCGAGCAAAACTGCCATAACAATTACCCCGAGTCCTGGTAAAATATGAGTGATGATCGGTAATGTTGAAGTAGCCATCAAACTTCGATGGCAATAATTTATGTTGATATTGATACATAAACATAGAAATTTGAAACTTATTAATGGAATTAATTGTTAAAATATTTAGATTAACAAAACAGTGCTCAAAATCCTTCCCTTGGAAAGTTTTTGTAACAATTCTAATAACACGGCGCCACAAAACAGACAAGCATTTTATACGCGAGGGATAATTGGAGGCCCATTATAGGTTGCAGTAGTACAAGTAAGGATAAATCAACGAATAATACAGATTCATTAATATCCGCTGGAGGTAGGATATAACGAAAATGTGACAATATACCAGAGCATTTAGCAATTTTATTTGATATATGAGATATATGCTCTTTCCACCTTAAATGAGAGTCAGTATAAACTCCAAGAAATTTACTTGAATAATGAGCTGGTTATCGATAAAATATTAATGGTCAATTTACAAAGAACCTTCCGATGCGATCTAAATAACATAAAATTAGTCTTGTGTAAATTCAAGGATAGCCTATGAGCACGAAACCACTCAATAACTGATACAAGTTCGCTATTAACAGACTCAATCAGAGCATCCAACGGTTTATTAGATAAGAAAACATTCGTGTCGTCGGCAAACAATATAAAATGAAGCGATTTAGATGAGTTAGGAAGGTCATTTTTACATATAACAAAAGCAAAAGTGGGCCTAGAATAGAGCCTTGCGGAACTCCATAACCGATGGTTCTGATGATTACACAAAATTTGCTGTTGTCAGTCATGGAGGTAGCTATTAAACCAACAAAGTGGAAGTCCCGTACTCCATAAAATTCAAGCTTCCTTATCAAGATAGCATGATCTACAGCGTCGAAAGCTTTCGCCAAGTCACGAAAAATTCCAACAGAGAACTGATTGCTGTCAACAGCCTGAGAAATGTTATCGTGCAGATCTTAAAGAGCCATTGAGGTAGATAGGCCCGTGTTTATAAGCCAAACTGGTTAAGATATATTACATTCATTTTTTGATTGTAGTTATAAAAGCGTTCATGCATCAATTTTTAAACATATTTTGAAAAGACAGTACGAATTGAAATTGACCTATAGTTGCTGACATTGGAAATCTTAAGAAATCAATAAAGAATGGGGGACAGAGAACTTAACGCATGGCTTTTTCACTTCCACTGTATCAGCTTGATCCAGGAACTTGTTGTTATGAACGCTTGGGTTAGTGAGCTCAAGGCCTTTGAGAGATCTCAAAATGAGCTATATTATTTGTCTAGATACATACATACGTACAGGTGAACGCCACTGGCCTCCACTGCCCAAACCCCTAAGTTGAGAGAAGTGGCAGGGCTGGGAGGGACAGTCCCCAAAGTCACCACCTAGTTTGAGACTAAAGCAGTTTTTCTGAAGAATCTAACTCCATACACTTTCTGGAGAGCAATTCGCTCTTAAATATTCTGGGCGTTATCAAACGCGCATAGGCCGAGCTTTAACAGTTCATTGAGTCCTCATTTATGAATTCAAGTGGAGGCCACCTCCACAAAGTTCATGCCCCATCTCAAATTTTTAAATACACTATTGGTCGAGATATATGGAAGCCTATATATCATATGCGATTATTTTATTTTTTAGAGCGCACTAGATATGATCTATTGCGCACTACGGCCCCACACCCATGATCGTATTATTCCTCCTGCTGACAATTTAACGCGTAAATATTTTATTGTTAGGATGTTGTATGAATATTAAGTTTTCTTGTGTTCTTAAATACTTGTAAACCGATGTGCGATTAGCTATTGGTTAATAAAGAATATACTTACTTACTTAGATAATACACATGTGCGCACTAGATAAATAAACTAATGACATGTCCTTTATGGTCATCCCTAAGATGACCCTATTACCAACAAATTACTATATGCGAAACTGTGGCGACCTTTATCATGGGAGTAGTACATTACATCCATCATCGTCTGTCGTCGTTCCTCACCCTCTCCGTCACGCGGCCCTGGAGCTCTGAACATAGTGTCAATTATTACTATAAAGAGGAATCCGTTGATTGAGCTCTATATCCGGAAAGCCGCCACTGATTACTTTGTAGCTATCTGAACATTGTTCGCTTACTGATAAGCTTTTTGTTGTTAACGAACTTAGACTAGCGTCTCTCATGCAGTGGCGCTATAAAAGTTTCTGACTACAACTGCAATTGTAACATTGATTAAATCTCCTAGGAATCCGAAGTATCTACTCCCACCAATTAAAACCCTCAGTTATTCCCTACGGCCCCACACCCATGATCGTATTATTCCTCCTGCTGACAATTTAACTCGTAAATGTTTTATTGTTAGGATGTTGTATGATTATTAAGTTTTCTTGTGTTCTTAAATACTTGTAAACCAATGTGCGATTAGCTATTGGTTAATAAAGAATATACTTACTTACTTACTTACTTACTTACTACGGAATATGAACAATTTAACTATAGACTTTTATCAACAAATTGTTATATATTGAACCGTAGGGGTTCAGAGTAATACATCGTTGCGCAGATCTTCCGTAAATACAAACATATTCTATGAGCTAAATATGAAAATTGTAACGGGACGTGCAGCAAAACTTTGTTAAATGATTGTTTTGATAGTCTGAAAGCATACGAAGTAGTGACGGGAACAAAATTATAACATGCAGTTAGGTACAAGTGTACATTTGGGTTGGTTAAGTGCACTTGATACATATAAGAAATAAGAGCCACATAGAGTTACAATACAAAAATTATGATATGCAGTTAGGTACAACGTAACACTTGGTTTGGTTAGTTGCAGAAAGAAACGCTACTACATAAATTGACAAATAAAGAAAGCATGGTACAATGTCAGGGTGCTATAAGTTACCATTGCGAGCCAGCTACGCTCCTTTTGAACCGGATGCGATGAGTGGTTGATGTCAATGGGGTTGAGAAGTTCCATAAGCGGGAGCGAGATGTAAGAAAATGTACCTTCAGTAGAAGATAGTCTGAATCAACGGGGGACTTCCATTTTACCCATCTAAATCGCACCCTTTTGTTGGAACACGCTGGTCCCTACTCCCATACGTCGACTTGCACACGACGTGTCTTCTCGTTCATCGGACGGTCCTTTTGGTACGATCTTCATCCAAGATCGGTGGATAGCTTTTTGGTGAAGTGATTCATCAGACCGCTCCGGTTCAGAATATATTTTCCAATATCTGCAAACATGCCGTCGGACTTCAGAAGTCGATCGTATCCGCTGAACTCGGATGGAGTTGGTGCGGTCCAGTGGAAAGCGTAAGCATCATTCCTCCAGTCCAGCTTTTTGTTCCGGTGGTGGATGCTAGCGTCCTGAAAGTCCTTCCACCAGGTGCCGTGACATTTGTAAAAGTAGCAGATAACCTGGAGATGTGGATCGATATGTATCAGGTTCGGATGTCTTTCCAGGACCTGGTATGGCCTTCGGAGTCCATTCCAGGAGAAGTCGCCGTCTATGAACCACTTCATCGATTCGCGAAACAGACGCCAGAAATCTGCTTTCTTCTTTCCAATCGACACTCCGAAGTTGATGGTCACTGGAAATGGATGGTCCCAATCGATCCAGTCGTAACTTGCGACAGCATCATAACCCCGAATCTCGGCATCAAGAGCCCGTACAAAAACAGCATCGGTGTCCATGTAAATTCCGCCATATCGGTACAACAGTTCAGCTCGCAAAACATCGCTCTTGTGGTTGTAACTTTTCACATTCTGTCCGTAAATCATCTGAAATTCGGGACGCAGCAAGTGAATGACTCGCGGATTGTCCTCAAGGAGAGACCAGTAGTAGCCTGAGGGCGGTTGATCGCCGTGTATGTAGACCGTGTCCACTTGAGCAACGTATAACAGACTGAGTACGCCAAGGAAAAAAAGGAAATCCATTTGCCCGCCTCCATACCATATCATATGCCCAATGTTTGGAATTAACTGATCATAGGATGGTTTTGGTACTGGAAGCTCTGGGGACCCATAGAAAATCTTTCGTGCGAAGCGACCGAAGGCGGTTTTCAGATACCATATATCTTTCGGAAAAATAGCCTTGTCCAGAACGATGCAGGCAGGCAGTTCAGTGGCATCATCCAGTCCAGAAACAAGCGGACAATCCAAGAACTGCAAGTCATCGGAAAGAAGGGTTTTACCTGGTTCACAAGAAAATGTTGTATTTATGACTAATATGTCGACATCCATGGAGTCTTCGCGAACGGCACTTGAAGCCGCCTGGTGTTCGTCCGGTAAAGGTTGAGTTAAAATCGTATTCTCACCCAGGTAGATTCCTCTGCGATCGTTGGTAAGCTGAAAAATAAAAGACATGCTGGGCTTCCCTTTGGAACAACTTCCACTTGGAGCTTTGACTGTTTCGAAGAAATAAAACTCTTGTTGCAATTCGCTAAGCCACGTATTGTAGAGCTTGCGATCGATGTGGGGATAGTACCGGTAGTAGAGAATTATGTGGTCGGGTTTCAAATTCTGAATTGTGCTTTTGACGCTCAGGTAGTGCCGAAACTCGAAGTACTGACTTTGGCACCAGACGTAGTAGACCGTGACAGGTGGCATAATGTGTTTCTGTGCAGAAGTAAGAATGGAACTGTTTGCTGGAACATTTGTCTTATGTCTGAAGACAGACGATCCTGAAGAGTTGGATTGTTTCTTTAATCTTGTCAACGCTGAAACGAATTTTTCCTCTGTGAAACAGGAATCGACCGTTGATTCAATATTGCCGATATGCATCGAGCAGATTATTAGACCAATAACGGCGACACAACCAATGGCTACAATTCTCTTGGGTATTCTGATGTATTCAAAGCGAGCCATCACGAATTGCATCTGTATCAAATATTAATTGTACCTGGTCAAATATGTTAAGCTTTAAGCAATTAAGGTAATAATGGCAGTAGCAATGACAATAGAAGAATAGTAAGAATAGTAAAAACAGTAATCAGAACTTAACCACAGTTACAATAGTAACGATAGTCTTGATACTAATTATAGTACCAAATAGTAATTCAATTTTGAAAATAATATTAAGATGCACAACAGGTAGTTTCTAAAAGTTCATTTAAATTAAAGAGAAGAAAAATCTTCAAAGATGCTTGTGAGTGTAATTTTATACTAATAAGTCAGCAGAATTTGAGCGCGTGTTCATACAAAATTTCTATGACATCACATCAATAAGTCATCGGGTTGACTTGCTTGAGAACGCGTTGATCACGTGCTTGCGGTTTCTGGGTGCGTCTACCTGCTATGATCGATCACGTGCTGAGGATTGGTGTGATGTCAGTCAGCGCGCAATTTATTAGGTGGCGTGTGCACTCATTGAATGTCAGCGGTGACTTATTAGCATGTCTGGATTCGCTTATGACGTGGCAAGAAAAGCCTATATAAAGCGTTCGCAAATGCATTGTTACTGAGAGCGCGAAAAGATCTTGCAGCAATAGCCTATATGTGTACTCAGTTGAAGTTACAAATGTCGTTGATAGAATCGTATGTGTAGAAAACTTCATGTCGACGACTGATGTACTGTTGTATTTAAATCATACTTTAGAAAATCAAAAACCGTCTTTTCTAGAGTTTACACTTTGTACAAATTGTTCGAGTTTATAGGTCAAAGCCCGATCGATCCGATACTTCGAAAGGTCGCCGAAATTGCATACCAAGCTGTCACATATATAGGTCCTAGGCCTAATCGCACACGCGAGTTGTGTGAGGTTTATATCTGATGCGCTCTTATTTTAGTTAAGTTGTGTCGCATATGTAAGTAAATGCTGCTAAGTAATAAAAGCGTGACGCTCTGCTGATAACAGCTTACAAACGTGCACTCGATGTATATGTGTGTGCATTAGTTCAGTCGTGTTTCGTAGTCAGTCAGTCTATATCTTAACGGAAGACAGCTAGGCAGCGGCTCGCTTATCTGTGTATCTAAAACAGTTTCTGCGTCGTATCTGAGTTGATATCCTACAAAAAAGATGTTCAAGAATCGACTATACAGAGTTTCTGATCTACAAGAAATAAATCTATGAACCTTAGCCATCGAAGGTAGTCAATAAAGGTCAAGCTACCAAGGCCGAACTGAAGAGAGCGGCCAACAGTGCAACAGAATGCACAGAGAACGAAGGAAGGAGTCGCGCACTCTCACAAAGGCAATTCATCGAAATTTCAATTTATAGGTCTAGCTCTCGCATGACAGCACGGGCACATCGTGTTTCCCAGCTTCTGTGTGATAGCGTCTCTCTGGAACTTTTTCTCTCTTAGCAGGCCAGGAAACATTCTCGGCTCGTCTTAAGACGTAACTTTTTGGGAACTTCTAGATAGCCATGCCGTGGCGCCTTTGTAAGGTTCTTAAAACGCGCTATACAAGTGCTTGGATACATATATACATATACATATACATACGCATATGCGTATAAATGCACATTTTCATGTTAGAGAGAGACTGATTGATTTCTTGATTGATTGACTGATTGATTGGTTGATTGAGAGAGACACACACAGAACAGAAAGAGATCGGTTTCGTTTACAAATAGCAATCGCTTTGAACTATTAGTAATCAAGAATTAAGCTGCTTGTCCAGTTTCAGCGTGGGGTGTGTATAAAAAACAGACAGACGAAGTGAAGTTACACACATAGGTCCGGTTAATACCGGGTTGGGTAGAGTAACATATACTACAAGGCAATCTGGTGCCAACTCAGTCCTCCATTCTTTGTTTGGCGTCGTGTATAAAAAAGCAAACAGATGCAGTGAAGTCACGCAACACAACAATTGTGCCTTCCCTGGTTGTGTACACCATACACTGAACATTGTTGGTGTTGACTGTGCTGAATAATGGAAAGAAGTAACCATCTACTTTGAAACTGTTCAGCAAATATACAACTTCTTTAGCAGCAGTCCACAGAGCTTTGAAATATTGAAGCAACATATTCCATCCTCACTACACAGCACCTCCACATCTACACTGTGTCCGGAAAAATTCCAAGGCTTTACGGTAAATATGAAAATAATTAGTAAACATTAATCGATTTTTAAAATTCCAAAACAGTTTAATCCTGAAATATTATTGAACTATAATTTATGTTCAAAATGTCCGCCATTGGCTTCAACGCAAGCTTCGAGACGTACACGCCACTGACTAACTGTCTTCCTCGCTGAACGCCATTTTTCTAGCAACTTTCTTTACAAAATATAAAATTCAAATACGTCACTGTGACGTAATTTTAAACGGGGGCCGTTAATAAATTGCAAAGAATTTTGTTGGTAATTATGTACGGATCAAAAAGGTTTTTAAATTTTTAAATTGATTATTATCTACTATAGTTTTTTCATTCATATTTTAGAGCCTTGGAATTTTTCCGGAAACAGTGTAGATGGTCAGATGGAATAGACTGTGTTAAGCCATTTGCACATCATTTGAGCGGATTGCTTAAGGCGTTGAGTGACCCTGAGTATCTCAGTCCAACAGCACCGGCTCGGACAGAATTAAGATCAATTAAAAATACTTGACCAAATATGAGTGTGTTCTGACGTCATCATTGTGAACTGAACTATTCTCCACCAGATAAATCTAGTAATTGTGTCACAAAGTGCAACGCTTGATATTAAGAGAGACAGTATTGATACTCAGATTACACAAGTCAAGAAGGCTGACGAACACTAGAATGAGATTCTTACGAATCCAAACTAATAGCGGAGAATAATGGTACCCTTTCAAGTTCTCTAGCAATCGAAGATTGCAAAGGCACACTGATACTGAAGAATACTAGAGTGTCTTATGTCATAGTTGATGACTCCATTCTCTTGGATGACGGGCATCGTTTCGAATCTGCGGCAGATTTGTAATCCGAGTTTCTTTGGAAATTCAATACATTGACTAACGAGTAGCAGCGTTCTGCAGTCGAAAGCCTCCAGCGAGAATACAGTAAAGAGGTTTTAACAGACTTCGGCGATGAGGTTATCCCTCTCAAGCGAATAGACTCCATTAACTTAACCAACGGATTTACTTAAGGAAATGTTAGAGCTTGGACTCACAGGTGTGTTTCAAGTATCACAGCCTGTTTTCTTGACTTTACCAGCATCAGTAGCTTCAGCTGAACGCAGCAGCTTCAGCGTACTAACTATCATCATTTAACAATGTGCCAAGAACCTTTGAACGGGATCTCGATGCTCAACATTAGCTGTGATCTAACACGTGCAATGGATTTTACCTCACTGATTAATGCATTTGTAAAAAAAGCCTTGGAAGGCACTGCTAAACTGAATAACCGTGAGCCACTTTTTCGTTCTTTTGAGCACCGCCTTCCTGTCTTTCACTGTCCGTGACTTAATCCGTGCGTCTGTGACAAAATACAATAGTTTCGTTTCGTTTACATGTTCATCAGGTCTTGCTTTATAATGGGTATTATTTGGGCATAATTGGAGTATTTGAGTGTTGACACACTATGCGTATAATTCACTTTATGCTGCATTTAAAAAGCCTCTATAATACGTACAGGCCTACTTTTAGGCTACAACACAGTTTAAATATTATATATTATATATATTATATAATACATATATAATGTATATTGTATAATAGCGAATACAAAACTACAAGTGCTTCGTTTCAGTTTTCGCTAGCATCAACATGGATTAAATAGATTTGGTTAATATGGTGTTCTGCCATTGAATTGTTGTGGTCGTGTCTGAGCTTCAGTCGAATGGTCCTTGAAATTCAGGACAAGTGTTACCTTTCACTTTTTTCTTATCACCGACCATCAGTCCCCTTCAGAGGTAGAAAGAGTCTCAGGCCAGTTAATGAAACTTCCAAAACAATTCGAAAGACTTATTGCTAGTCACCGAATCATAAATAGAAAAACTTTGGTACGAATAAGAACATTTCTTATTTTAAAGTAGACGAAAAACAGTATCATGTGAGGCCCGAGTTAAATGGCTCTTCTGGTCGTCCATCCGAAGTGCCTGCCGACCAGTATAAACTTATTGAGTATAGCTGTGAAATTGCGATGCAAATGATCCGAGTGTAGGTTATTTGTAACATCACAGTTTGCATTGGAGAACAGGTGGAGGAAACTTCTTCTTCTGTGGCTTAATCTTCAATGCTATCACAGTGCCCACTAAGACACAGTCCAAACTATTCCGTAAGTATATAACTCTTGCAATGAAGAATTTCTCCCCGTGTTACTGTAGGTTTGTTAAATAATATCTATGGCCTCGGGTTACCTTGGTCAGTGTTAGTTAGATACATCGGTAAACTCGCATGCCAAGGAGCCTCTCCGATCGTGGCTTATTTCAGAGATTTGAACCTCGGGATAGCAAGGTCTGTACACGGGACCTTAACTGGCGTGGCGTCCATTCAAAGGGGCAGCGGTGGAGAAGGATCGCACCCGATCAATTCATTGAAAAAATTAGCAGGGTCGAGGCCATACGATCGCTATATAAAACCGAGTACATTTACATTTAAATGAACCTCTCCCACTGCACTGTTTCCTCTTCCAGTTGTAATTTTAAAAGCTTCTATCAGGTTTGTTCTGCTCCTTTCTCTTTCCACTAATAATAGCACTACTATTAAAGGCGGTTACAATAGTAACATAATTATAGTAGTAACGACAACAAAACGACAGGCCCAGTCATGCACTGTGTCAATGGCTTTTGAATTCGTCCACCGCAGTCCCAAAAGCCTAGATATTGACAATGAGCACTAATCCCTACACTGCACCATGGAACATAGGAGCCGTACATCATTTAATGTTAATGGCAACAGTGACAATACTCGCATCAGCCATTGCAAAAACAGAAACAGCAGGCGGGCTTTTAATCACAGGCTAGTTAGATAAATAGAACTGTGTACCTCTGCCAATGCTAGAGAACAAGGCTAAACGTGGACCAGGAACCTTAATGAGGAGTATGCAGCATTCCCACTTTTTAATTATGTCGATCATCCTACGAAGTGTCAGTCGATCGGGCTTCGAGTCATCGACTCACCCGATATGTATCCATAGGCGTCCAAATCGTTTAAAGTGGGACGATGGTTCAATCTTCAGTTGAGCAGAAAGTGAAGTAGTAGCTGAAAGCATTGAGAATGTGCAGTCGGAGATTGCAAGTGACAACAGGCAGAAATAAACTAATGTTGTTTGTAACTGCAATACCCTTAGCAGCTATTGACTGTCGTGCTGGTCTGACAGTAAAAATCCACATTTTAATAATTCGAACCAACAAGTCAGGTTGCAATTTAAGTCTATTATTGCCGTCCTACTTTTCAACGCCGCTGTTTGTAGCGTAGCTCTAACTCAAAAATAGACAGTCTTTTATTTTCTTATGTATATTAAAGAAAATAACAGTTAAATTAACACGTTGCTTCGTCGATAACGATATAGCCTCTAAACATACGAATCTATCAACGTCATTTATAACTCAAAAATTACCAACTGAGTACACGACAGACTATCACTACAAAATCTTTTCACGCTCTCCCAAACAATGCAAATGCGATTGCTTTCTATAGTCTTTTTCCCATCACGGCAGCAGACCGATCTATCACCAAGTTAATTTGAGTACGTATGAAAGTATTACCAGACTCACTCAGTTTAGTAGTTGTTGAAGTTCGTTGGAGTTTAGGATGCAGAGAGGGGACAGCTAGTGCAGAAACATCAACTAATATCAACGCCTGGACGTGCCAGCGAAGTAGGAGTAGGACGCCTGATTAATTGGTTTGTTCAGACAGAGAGATGGGACTGATAACTGGTAGTGAGTCAACCGGCCCACCCGGAAAGTGATTGCACAACCAGTTGCAATAGAGACAGGAAACCAGACGGATACAGATACAGGGAGAGATACGCAGAAAGACCACGCTGAGTAAAGAGTCCGCTTAGACGCGAGAGAAGTGAGTCGAGCTCTGGACGCGACAGAAGATGGTCGAACTCAGGGTTCGCTGTAAGAGCTAGCTAGAATCGGTTGAAATGTAGGCTCTTATAAGGTCTAGCGTCTTCTGGCGCTATAGCAATCTTTATGGGTAGAATTATTACATCTTAAGGTTCATCGTAGGCTAATGTCATCATTGCCCGCTCCGTGGAGTAACTCTGATTGAACTAGAGAATCATACTCGCGTTGTCAGACATTGAAGAATGACAATAAACTATGAAGGAAACTGAACAATGCGCTCTGGACGTGAAACCACATATAGTAACTGGGATTGCACAAGAAACATTTATATTATAGATCTATGCTTGCCTATGAATCGTCGTAATGTAAGCTCGAAGTTTCTTGCACTAGCGCCCACGTGATAAAGTGAGCGCCAGCCGACGTCACACCAGCCTCAGCGCGTGATCAGTATGTGGCAGTTAGATCGAAAGCGCAAGGCCCCTTAAATTATCGATGTGACGTCGTGAAAAATTCCACGGTGTGCTTGCAAGCCAATCGCAAACAAAGCAACCCAATCATTCATCGTTGTGACGTCGTAAAAGTTCGGAAAAACGTGCGTAAAATCTGCTGACTCATTAGCGGAAGAAATACGTTCGCAAAATTGACAACTGATTAGTTCCTTAGATAGCTAAATTTATTTATTTAGTTATTTATTTATTTAGTTTAGTGAGGCAAGGAAGTAAATAAGCAAATAAGAAAACCAGCAAATAAACAATATTCATAAGAGCACCCCAGTCGGATTTTTTGCATAAACTTTTATGCCCTGGCTTTCGACCCTTATGGTTCTAAAAGCGCTTAGAATAAAAGTCGTACAGTTGGGCCTACCGAGCCATATTTTAAAGAACAATCAAGAGGAATATCAACGAGAACAGATGTTTACGTTACCTGACAAAGCAGAATTAAAATTCTTTTCTTAACTATGAAATATACCGGTTTAAACATATCCGAAGTTTCAGCTGAAGATCGTCCGATTTACAATTTCGAATAGACGTGTCTGTAAAAGGGAATTTAGTTTATAGTACGACAATTAGCTCGATCGGTTTTCAATAATCAGTAACCCTCGAACTGTTAACATGGTAAATATGTTAGAACTGAAGCAATGCAGGGAAGCGCGTAAATGACACGCTCGACGAGTTGTCGTTATTAGGCTGAAGCGAAGTGGTTGAGCTCTGCTGAAATGCGCCTACCATTGGCAGCCCAGGATTTTAGCCTTTCTTCTGCTTTATTTATGTCTCGCTCTCTCTCTCTCTCTCTCTCTCTCTCTCTCTCTCTCTCTCTCTTCTCTCTCTCTTCTCTCTCTCTGTCTCTCTCTCTCTGTCTCTCTCTGTCTCTCTATCTCAGTTTATGTGCGTAGACACGTTGGCATATTTTATAATAACAATATATCTTTCATGCTATGGATACTCGTTGAAGCATAATGTTTGTGTGAAATGGTAAATCTTGTGCTTTGGTTGATACACACAGTTTTTGCAAACTACAGTATGCAGATTTGTATGTTAAAGGCTACTTATTTGAATTTATTGTGACCTTTCTTGAAAGGTCTATTGTGTATGAATTTAGCCCAGTGCTTGTGGTACTCTTGGTACGGGTGGATTGGTGTTGAACCGGAGCTTTTTGATTTGTTGACAAGCAATACCGAACCATTGCCGAATTTGTCTTCGCCAGTGGCGGCTACGGATGGAATTCTAACCCAACCATGTTCATCTGGAGTGGCTTATTCCACTGGTGGATAGAACGAGTCTTCTACTGCCCTCGTATGACTGCGCTTTGCCTTTTTGTGAGAATGTTTTGACCTCTTTTCTGTATAGGATTTTATGACAGCAGCTGATACTTATGACCAAGCAAGAGTCGTCCGTGACTAGACATTGTAAATAAAATCATTAACAACAGAAACTGGATCTGGTTGTAAATTACGAGTGAAAGAATTCGCGGCATGCATAACAAATGCATTACTTCCTTGCTTAATAACATACATGTCCAGCCGTCACCTAGTGTGATCACTCGGCCGTAACGGTCTTACAGTACCTATCTAGGCCACCTTGTGCTGTTTCTCCTTCGGCTGTATTGTCCTTCCGTTTGATCAAGCCACCTAGTAGTCCTTCACCCAGATACTTGGGAATAGAGAAATGCTAGCCAAAATTTCATTGTCAAATTCTTATATTTAGCTCACTGCTGCATCACGTGATCTTTCTGTGATTGTTATGCATGCATTGTGTAAGTAAATATGGAAAAAAGTCAAAATAAATCAGTAGAAAGAAAGAAACAAATTCACTTATAGTTAACGAAAGACCTTCCGAGATAACTAATAGTTAAACTTTTATTTGACTACTTTTATAGTCTCGAGCCCCTGCCCTAGTAGTTGTCCAGCTGCTGTTAGTCAAGCAGCCCATGACATGAACTGCATAGTTCGTCCCAGCGCTTGGACAGAGCCCCAGTAATATCTCTGGAGACCCAAGAGAGACGACATATCTTTTAAAACGCTTGGCATTGACATTTCAGCCCTTAAACTCAGTGGCTTTCCTAGAACTTGACGAACAGCGGCCTTTCCAGATGATGTTCCTCTTCTCCAATAAGTTTTTAAATCCGAAAAATAATTTAAACAGTACACATGTCTTTTTGATAATCTGATCTGTATGAGCATCTTATTTATCGGTTTTATACTCAAATGCAGCGGAAGAAAAACTCATGAAAAAGTCCAGGGAAACCTAAAGTGACTGAGAAAGGTGGCTAAGAAAAGTCAAAAGTCTCAATGACTAAAAATGGTTTTCAGAATTTCTCAGACTTAAAAGCAGTTTTTAGAAAGTTAAATTACTGAAGAGTCAGAAACTATCGCCTACATCATGGAAAAATTCCTCCTTCTCTTCCTAGATCACTTGATGGCAGCATCTGTACGACATTTCCTCAGAAAAGATTATTATCCAGCCGTTCTTATCTACTGACTTCTATAGCGCCGTTATCATAATGAGTAAAGCATCAATCGATGGTCACTTCAGGTGAAACCTTAGTCAAAACTCGTAATCCGTTGGGGAAGCCAGATCGACCTAAGTAAATTCAGAGACACCAGTTTGCACAGTTAACGAAAACTGACGTAATACGCAATTGTTAAAAATGCCGTTTTAAAATCTGTTAAAAAAAATTAGGTGACTTTGTTAGAGGAAATTTTTGTCCGTTTGGTCTCACCTTTGGATGCCTAGCAATAGTTAGTTTGAATGAATTCTGATGACTATTAGTTGGTGTTCAATAAAAAGGTACAACTCAACTCAGTTTATTTACCCGACCTTACCTTGACCTTACCTTGCGTAGCTAACTTTACTTAATTTCGATTAACTATTCTTTTTCTTTTCACCCAAAGAATGTCGCCCAGTAACTGGAATGTCTAGTTCAATCCTGACCCAAAAATTGGCTTACTAACCGTCATTCGAATCGGCCCAATCAAATCCAATTTAGTCGAATCCATTCTTATCAAAACTCAAATTTTTCTGTTTTTCACAGTTAAAGAGATACGTTCTGCGTAAAAGCTTTAATAGGAAAGTTATTTGCTCTTAAATCAAAAAGTTAGCGATTTCTAAAAAGAAGATATCGAATAGAACAGTCACGATAATTTATGATAAAGTCAACAGAGAAGATAGACTACTCATTTAATTAGTTATTTAAAATCATTCTTGTTTGCAGGAGTATTGTTTTAGTTCGATTCAAAAATGCTTATTATGGAAAAGTTAAGTGAGATAATCGTTAAAATTGATTAACTTTAAAATCACTGGTATGACTTGGTTGGGTTTTCACTATAACATTCACTGAAACTGTGTGTGTGTGGGTGTTTGTTTGCGTACATATGTGTAAGTATGCGGTTCATATGAGTGTATGTTTGTGTGCATAGTGTTTCCATGTATGTGTCATGCATGCATGTATGTATTTACATATCTAAGCATTTTATAAAGCATTTAAGAACCTCACAAAGGCTCTTTAACTTTAGGTTACTTTGAATTTACCGTGACTGTCTGCTTTTTGACAGTACCTTTGAAGTCAGTGGAAATTGTAGGCATTATTGCAGTTTGAACTTCCGACTAAAAATATCTTCTTGCTACGTCTCTTACGTATAGACGTTTATCAGTGTCTTTATAAAGCGCATCAACAAAAGTTTCTTACTGTACCAGCCACAACAGCAGCGATGTCACCAGCAAATTTATGTCGGTGTGCGTTTTAACCACGTCGTTCTAGTGACTTGCTGCAGCATTTACGTAGCGCCTTTAAATACCTCTTCTTCAATCTAAAGCGCTAAGCGATTTATTAAGAAATTTTTGAAAGAAAGTCGATTTGAAAAGGAACTCCGGAAAAACATAGGTTCAAAACGTCGACAATAGACTTGAAAAGGACTGCCGACTTATATGCAAATCTGAAAGACTATAAGAGAATTGTCAATTAATTAAGAGATAGAAATATGTTTGCTGTCGTATAAACCGCGGTCTTGAATTAGCGATAATCTCTCGTAGTACGCTACGAGAACTGTAAGCAGATATGTCTGGATATTAATATTTATACGGCGCCTGTGAGAACCCCTTAAAGGGCTTCGCTGTGCTTTATGGCAACACAGTTGATGCCTATCGGCTCTCTCACCCAATACATGAACCGATAACTGATGTTACGCAAAAATACTTGATCTTAAAGTAAAAAGTACCATGTATTCTAAGTGTACTTGGTCATATGAAAAAGTACTCGATTTAACAAAAAAGTACGGGGCATTCCGCTATCTGCCGCAAGGAACAAACCTCCATTCGGCGTACTTGACTCCAATGCGCAGAACCTCACGGGGTACTTGATCCGTGGGAAAATGTTACGGCGTATTCAAGCGTACTTGGTGTTACGAAAAAGAAACTACAGCGTATTGCCGTATTGGATCAGTCCGTCGTTCTGGATGGATTGTTCGCAATCGGACACAACTTCCGGGTACCTGGTTGGCGCCGTTGCATCTCGGTCGTTTTCATCCGCTTCCGCTTCCGCCGGATGCACGCTGCCGGCGCGAAGAACCGCGAGCGACCGCGATTTTTTCGTCACGTGACCGTCACCGACATCTTCTTCCGGTGCACGGGGTAGCGCGTCGGAAGCGGAGGTAGTCGTCGTCGACGTTGACTGGTCTCGCGATCTGTGGGCGGCGTGCTTCTGAGGGTCGAGGACGTAGTAGATCGTAGCAAGGTCCTCGTCGCGCCGGGGGCACGAAGGTCCTCCGACAAGGTCCTGACCGGAAACGGACAGGTCTGCGGTCACGTCGACGTAGGCGTCACATCCGCAGGGCAGTCGGCGACGAGAGTGACAGTAAGGAGGCGGGTCAATTCCCGGGGAAATCCCCGTGGAAATCCCTGTGCCCGTGAGGAGCGGGGAATGCTGGGACTTGTCGACCGCGTTACAGGACGTGTAACACCTCGACGCCTGCGGGTTACAGACGTCATCTTTGCTCCACGGCAGGTTGTTCGACTGTAGGACGATCGAACCGGCCAGGTTTCGAACCAGAGACGTGCTGTAGTATCCCTTGTCAGGCGAACTGCCACCCGTTGTATGGTTACGCGTTGCTGTAACTATTCGAGCCCTTTCATTACGTCTTAAAACAACAACGCATTCATTATGAATGAAATCATTAAAAATTGTGATATATCAATGTAATTAAAAGTTAGGTGTAATGTAAAGTTAGTGTCAAGTATTAACAGACAGTTTTGCCTAATTTCGGCCAGAGAGTTGTTTTGCAGTGGTTAAACCAGATAACACCAAATTAGCCTAAAAGCAGACTCTGTGGTAACCAAAGTAAACAACTGACCATGGTAACCTGGCAATAACGGTGTTATGTAGGCTATAGTACTGTTTAGGAGCTATCTCACCGCATTATTTGTAAGAGTCCATAGCACCTTTAATAAGTACCAAACAAGATTTTGTTATAAGCGAATGCAGGATAGCAGATTTAAAATTAATATACCCGTTTTTATGCAGCGACCGTATGGCTTCGACCCTGCTCATTTTTAATGAATTGATTGGGTGAGATCCTTCACCACCGCTGCCCGTTTGAATGGACGCCACGCCATTTAATGTCCCCGTGTACTGACGGTGCTAACCCGAGATTGAAATCTCTAAAGTAAGCCACGACCGGGACACGAACCGGCATCCTCACACTCAGAGGCGCCTTGGCGTACATTTTGATTGGGGTACAGGACCAATCGCAATCAATATTTCTGCTGAGGATTGGATGCCCAGTTAAATGGGATAGAACATCACGATTCGACCCCGGATTCAGAAGCAAGAATTACAATCTATTTCCTACACTTTGGCACTAGATTCGAAGGCGTGTGTTTTGGATTTAAGGAGGCATTCATTTCTTCTAATATTGGAACATTCGAGATTAAGGGGATAGGCTAAAAAGTAGGGAACCAGCGGAGTTATGTTAGACATTAGTCTTAGGTAGAAGAAGAAAAGAGTCATTCGCTATCTAGGGCTTGACGAGACGATATGCTAAATAAAAGAGTACAAGAAAGAAAATACAATAACATTTAAGGTGATGACCTCCAAGGTTACGCAGAGTTCAAGAACGCAATCCAGGTCGATTTTATATGACGGGCCGGGGATTCGTACTCGAGTTGCAGAGATAAAAGGCCGACGCGTTAGCCACTCGACCATCTCCACTGCCTACATTTTTAGATTCGAGGTCTGACTTGTTACGTTTACCTTTTGAGAAATATAAGTCCGGCAGTTAAGACTAAAATTCCGATGATCAGAGCAATGATAAGGATCATCAACAACGAAATTCCTAAAATGCCAAGCAGAAGAACAATAATATAGGCCGACATGTTACAAAACATATCTTAACGAGCAGCAAAAACGACTCGGCAATGGCGGCTTCTTGACTACTCCAACTCCTGCTCTGAGGAATAAATGCGGCGTTTCAAATTTTCTAAACTTCAGATAAGTTTTAAAACTGTTGCCGATTTTCTAAAGAGAATTCGAGCATCTCAGATACATTTTTCCCTTGACTTATTTGGCTACTTACATATTCACTTACACAACGCATCGCGTGATGCAACGAAGATCACGTGATGCACAAGTAGTGAATGAAAATTCAAGAATTTGGTCATGGAGTTTAACTTTTCTATTCCACTATCTCTACATTTTCTTGCTGTCTTAGTTAACGAAAACAGTAAAAAAGCCCCTATTCGAAATAAAACGCTGATTTCATATACAGTTTGTCTCTTGCAACAAACACTGTCAAAAAACGTATAAGCGCCAGACGGGTTAAATAACACATAGCTTGGTTTCTTGGGTTGGTTCGTGTTTCATGAGGGTGAACAAAAAGCGTTTCATGTGAAATTTAGTAAATGATATCATGTCTGTAAAGCTAGACGTGTTTTGAGATGCAGTGTTTTGCATATGCCACGTGTTTATTTATTTGACCAGTGACAGACAGATTTAAATATTCAAACTGTGGATATTAAGTGACCTCAAGACCTGCATTACGCTAGTCGTGATGTAAGCATGCTTGATCTCATGGCACAATCACCCGACTTATGCGGCAAAGCACACGTGACCTCATGACGCAAACACACTTGACATCATGATGCAAGCACACGACTTCGTTTGTCGTTAGAAGGTACGCATCATCTTTCTTAATTATGGAACAAAATCTCCTAAATTTAATATACCAGCTGGTCAAGCATGTAAACCACCCACGTGCAGCTGGGGTCTGAAATTCCATAGCTTTTATTCGGTTTATGCTTTTATTCGGTTTATGCTTTTATTCGGTTTATGCTTTTATTCGGTTTATGCTTTTATTCGGTTTATGCTTTTATTCGGTTTATGCTTTTATTCGGTTTATGCTTTTATTCGGTTTATGCTTTTATTCGGTTTATGCTTTTATTCGGTTTATGCTTTTATTCGGTTTATGCTTTTATTCGGTTTATGCTTTTATTCGGTTTATGCTTTTATTCGGTTTATGCTTTTATTCGGTTTATGCTTTTATTCGGTTTATGCTTTTATTCGGTTTATGCTTTTATTCGGTTTATGCTTTTATTCAGTTTATGAACTTCTATGCAGTGCAATGAAATACAACATAATGATATTCAATTCATTGCAATACAATTTATATATGTATGCATGGCTAATAATATAGCACCATGTTTAATCTCACAAGGGAGCTAAATGTGGATATATAGCAGATCTAAGAGTTGCGATTTTTACAATAAAATACAGTAAACTAATAGTATAATGAAATGTATGTATATATGTATTTAGATATTTTTGTAGCACCTTTAGGAACTCTGAAAGGCGCAATACAATACCGTACAGTTCTGTACGGTACATTTATGAATACAAAATATTTATTCAGAAATATAAACAAAGCCTTAAGAACTGATGATGATGCTAGGTTGATAGGCTTTAGAGTTATACATTTATTGTTCATCTCGATAATCAGATGGATTAGGTTAATTTACATTCCAAGAAAAAAAATTGAATTACAAACAGTTACCACTTCATAACTAACAAAATACCAATCCTTCATAATCAAACCAAATTACAATTTTGTCAAGACTGGTGCGTATTTACCAGAACAGCATGAACATTCATGAATATAATTATGATAACGGACTTCTGCGATAGGGTAAACGTAAAATAGACGATAAATTTATGTAATATGCATGCCAGTCCACCGTCCAAAGTGGGCCGATCACAAAAATCATAAAGGGAAGAGCGGAAGAGAGACAGACAAAGGACAGAGACAGAGAGAGACATAGAACGACAGCTGGTGACCGACGTGACCTACTTCAGTCAACAGCTCTTGTATACCACCCATGGAAACTCCACCCACTGCTTTTCTTGATGCGGATGTTTATGCGTAGACGCATAAATTTATCTGCGCATTCATGTATGGCACATAAACACATATAATACATACTGTGATTATAATTTTTTTTAATACCCGAGGTAGGTATAATCCCTCAGGTGGTGAAAAAATTAGTCCGGGGACAGAAGTATATTATTATTATTATTATTTATTATTATTATTATTATTATTATTATTATTATTATTATTATTATTATTATTATTATGTCACTTCAATTATGAAACAAATCTATTGTGTCACTTCAATTATGATACAAATCTATTGTTGCTGGAGCAACTAGAGCTGCTGTGGCGTCCTGGTTGGCACACTGGAAACAGGTCGACTAGCTGCACCTCCGAATCGCGTGATCTTGTCTTTAAGCGCCGTGGTGAAGAAGCAACCCTGAGTTAGCGGTCGCGTAAGTGTAGAGCGTTCTGTGGGCGTTTCTTCGATGGGGCGCAAGAACTTCCGGTGTGGATCGGACGAACATCCAGCACCACCAACTCCCTCCTCTTCATCGCCGTCGTCGTCTGCTTCGAAAGCGCCTGCGTCGTGGGCTTCGCTGACCCGAGCGTCGACGTCTCCTCGACCTCGACCCGCCGGCTGACCTTCGACAGGCGGTGTGGCTCTTTGACCCAGAGGATCGGTTGGGGCCCGTCGGCTGGGTTTCGACGACCAGTTCCAGGTTCTCTCCTTTTCTTTAATCTTGGCTTCAGGCACGGTGATTGTTCTCTGGAATTGCCAGTCTTCGCTTAAATCTGGCTCCAAGAATGTGCCATTAAAGGCAATCGCGTTAGATCGCTGGATGGCAATGGAGAGGCGTTGGAACAGGAAAGAAGTCTCCCTCTTATCTCCCGATGCTTGAGTTAAATGGCGTCCGATTTTCTTGATGAGGCTGAAGCCTTATTATTATTATTATTATTATTATTATTATTATTATTATTATAACAAAACATCAAATTCTGCGTATGTCACGAATATACATGAATGACGAGTAGCAAATACCATTCACACAGTCGGCAGTTGACATAGCGGGACTAACGACGCCCAAGTTACGAGCAGAACCAACCCATTGCTTGATTCGCCTAGTTTTAAAGATTCAAGTCATTCAAACTTCTTGAGCTTCTATGGAGTGTTTAAGGAGGAGTTTTTTTATCCGCTTTCCTACCGTAGGAAATGGAAATTCCGGAATTCGACAGTTTCTCTATGTTGGATGTCAAACGGGCTGAAAAGAAAACATTAACTAAAACTAAAATACTTCTGAACTGTCTTGATACTCGGTCAAATTTACATAGCGCCCGCGATAGTTCTTTAATTGGCGCCAGATAAAACCAGATGATACATATTGTCTGCATGGCCTTGTAATTGTAGTTTTTAAATTTCTGTAGCGCCCTTTAAAGAGAACTCCTCAGCGGCCTCCAGGAGATTGAGTAAGTTCTCGGTGATTGTTGTGACTGTCTCACTGGAAGAAATGAAGAATAATTATGTCTATGGGCGTAACGTAATACAATGACTAGCTATTTTATGCGCTGTTGTCACTTAATATATGCAAGTGGAGTGCGGTATTGTATTATGACATTTTTACCGATTGGTTAAGCGCTGACTTAAAAACGCGCAGGGTAGGGGTTCGGGCCACACCTAAATCAGTGTGTGTGTGCGTAAGGACGTTGAGCAAGTCTTTTGCGCAAATTGTATCTATTGACATTTTATCGTTGGATAGTGGTGCTATATAATGACGCTGAACATGGAGTCAGCTGTCAACTTTGGCTGAGACTTCGTTAGTCTGGTTCTACTGTGTGCGAGAACAAGCCAGTGGTGCCTTTTCTAGATGATGATGAATTCTCTGCCCGAAGACAGGTCCATTGGCCTTATGCCACCCGAGGGGGATGAAATGAGTGAGGTGTTTCCCGTTGCCTTCCTCACAGACAATTGTGGGTGAGCAACTTGTCCAAAGTCGCTACTCAGTGGATTGAGGCAGATTCGAACCCGCGAACCTCCGGTTACTATAGGCACAGACCATACCACCACACCACCGCGTCCCATCTTTTCTAGATACCTGAGTATTATTAGCTTACATATGAACATTTGTTCCTAATTATCATTTAGACTAACATAAGCAAGTACTTTTCTTCTCCACTAAAAGGCGCTATATTAAGTATTTAGACGCGTACGTACATACATACAACAATTCAGACAATATTTATAACACTTGAGAGTAACAAACACTACGCATGAATGACAACAAGTGACGCTACATAAATACGACCGGAAGAAAGGACTGACCGACAGAACAGTTCCAGCTGTCCCCCGTCCACCTGTTATCCTTGCACTTCCACTGGTAGACGTCTTTGCTGAAGTTGCACTTGATCGTCAGCGAGTCACCCGTCCGGCTAAACCACGAGTTCGGCATCGGATTCAGGTCTGGACAACCCACGGCTGCGCCAGAAATAAGAGCACCTACACACCTTACTACACCTGGTGTAATGAAAGGTAAGGCTAGGTGAAGTAGAGTATGGTAAGGTAACAAAGGGTAGGTAAGATAAGATAAGACTTTTAAGATAAAGTAAGAAAGGCTTCCTCAAGTAAGGTAACGTTAGGTAAGGTGCGAAGAAAGCTGTGTTGAGCTTACCGCCAGGACGACAATCACCAACCATTGAAGTTCAGTCCACGTGAGTAAATCTCCCCGGGTATAGAGGGAGGCTAAGTCCACAAATGCTCAATTTATTTCTGCAAACAATCATACCCTATAATCTAAATAAAGAAAGAGTTTAAAATGAAATGAAATCGGCGAAACCGATCCCGCCGCGAAAGATCTTCACCCTTCTTCCACTTCTATTGTCTGCTTCGCCGACAAAGCCATTCGCTTCGCTCCCAGTCGCTAGGGGTTGCTTCGATTCACCTGAAGTCCTCTGCGTCGCCTAGATGACCACGGAATCCTTTGCTAAGATCGGTGCCCACCGTTGTCAATGATGAGTCATCGGTATACCGATAGACTGTAGATCGATATACCTGTAGACTAGATCGGTACACCGGTGGATTGCACCTGAGTAGACAGGCCACGGAGTGCGCTGTAGATGGTTGAAATTGTTTTTAAAAAGGGAAGGGTAAACCGCCACAAGATAAGGTCATGTAAATTGAGTTAAGGCAAAGTAAGGAAAGATACTGCAAGGCAAAGTGAAACAAGGCTGGGCAAGTTAATGTAGCTGTGTCTTAAGAAACAGCGCACGTAAAATTCAGTGTAGGCGACTTTCCGAAGCTGTCAGTCGATCTAGCTTCGAGCCGTAAACTCGTCCGATTGATAGCGTGGCGTTAACTCGAGAAAAGACGCAGTCTTTGATATTTTAACGTATAATTATTTCATTGGTAACAGTGCTTCAAATGCCGAAATCAAGATATGGAGATATGAAGAGAAACAACCTAGATTCAGGCGATAGCCCACCAAGCAATGAATAGCTCCTGAATAGGGCTGAATAGCTTGTCCATCAAATCACGATTCGTCATTGTACTAATGACGTCCGTTGCTCCCAAAGATTCCGAATTTAAACCAAGGTCCGTGACTTTTCCAACGATTATAAAGGCTCAACTGTGGAAACGCTGAAAATAGCCTGTCACTGCGTCAATTCCTCTAATGCTCGAACTCAGGTGCGCAACTCATAACGTGCAAAAAAGCATAAGAGATAAATGGAAGCAGTGCTGAACTCATCAGGATAATCAGCAGCAGCAACAGCACGATTTCGCTGATCACGACATAAAGGAAGAAGATGATAATGAAAGCTACGGTGATGATTATGGTTATGATAACGATAATGATATAATCCATGAGGAGCGAGAGAAAGAGGAGGTGGTGGGGAAGGCGCAGGAGAAAAAGGATAATGATCATGATGACAATTCGGTTGATGACGACACAAAAGATGATGACGAAGACTACGATAATGAAGGCGATGATGTTGATTGCGATGACGACGACTATGATGTTGACGACTGACGATAGGCTAGGACTCTAACTGGAAACTGATATTCTAACCGGACACTGAGGACTCGTATATCAGGAGGAAGGAGCAGGGGGAAAAGGAAGAGGAGGAAAAGGTTAATGATCATGATGGCAATTCGATTAGTGACGACACAAAAGTGATGATGACAAAAATATAAAGGGAAGATGATAATGATCTTTATGGCAAAAGTGCAGTTGACGATACAAGAGATGATGATGACGATGACGACGATGATGATGAGTTAGAGGAGGAGGAAAATAATTCTGTGCATGCCCGCGGCCATATCGGTCATTATTAGCTGTCTTAATGTCATTTTGATGGATTATATTGACTAAACGTAAAATTTGCTGATAATTCTGGTAGTTTGGAGAGTTACTGTTGCCGAGTCTACGCGTCGGAATTGTTTTTCGTTTTCAAAACGGATTTACTTCTTTTTGATGTTTTGTTTCACGTTATTGCGGCCTTCTGTGATCGAATGCTTCACCTACAGAGAGGGAGACAGGATTCCAACTGGACAGTCAAGCCTCAGACCTACAGACCTGCATACACCGTCTACGCTGGGAAATCTTGGATTCGATGGAGAAAGAGCAAAGAGAGTCTTCAACGCAACACCTAACGTCAACCACGGAATGGTTCAACTACTTTCGGCCGGCGGCCGACAAATGCGTCCTGCGCATATTCGTCGATTGGAGGAATATCCTGACGCTGCATGTATGTAATGTAATGTAACAAGCATTTATATAGCGCCTTTGGGGCATCTCTCAAAAGCGCTGAGCATCTTTCATCTGCATCGTCTTCCATCCACGAGAACTGATGGAAAGTGAGACAACAGTGACCACTGGCGGCGAATCACATCGTCCATTGTCGTCCCTCATCCTCGATGCTAGGTGCTTTTTAATCTTTCAGGTCTAGTTGGGAATCTATTGGTAGGGCTTTGCTTGTGCGCGAGAGATTGCCAATGGTGCTCTTCTAGATCTCTGAGCAATGTTTGCTAACGGATAAATGTTTTGTTCTTAACGACATTTAACATCGTTAAGGTCAGCGCAGAGAGGGCCTCTGATTAGTTTCTCTTGAAGCTGCGCTACAAAAATGTTCATGATGACGAAGATGCGGAGGAGGAAGCATCTAACGACGCGATAACGACGAACAAGATGACGAAGAACAGTGATAGAATTACAGCTGAAAATTATGCACTCACGCTGCGATCCATGCATGCATTGTATTATAAATGCGCTATATCGACTACATATATATATACATATATTTACACTCTCCATATACAAAAGCCTAATGTAAGAGTCTGTATATTATATTATATATACATTAATATCACGGAGTTGACGTTATTTATAACCCATTTTGATGTATCTTTATACACGTATCTTTATATACATCTTTATATAAATATACATATACATCTTTTCTATAGATACATATAATTAGAAATATTAGCGTCTTTATACGGTTCCTAAGAGGCGCCATATAAATAGACATGTTCACATATAAATTTAACGCCAATCTACGGTCGTTGCAAGAGACAAGTGCAATATTTGTCTCTATAAATAGCCGCAGCTTTCGATAGACCGACGTACCATATAGGGTGCAAAGGGGTAAGATGGACCCTTTAAGCACTGTTTGATCAATAATGACCATAATTATCAGATTCTGAACATGTTTTTTAACATTTTTAATATTCAAGCACTTCAGTATTGTTAATCAGCAGTAAACTGTCTTCTCTGCTTATAATATTTCTGTCCTATAGGCTATATTGAAGTATGACCTCAGGGGTCCATCTTGTCCTGCGAACTGGGGTAAGACGGACATAATGTAGGGGTAAGACGGACAGTCAAGATCTGGTCATCTATAGTACTACAGTTACTTTAAAATTTTAAGGGCCTATGCTAAGAAACTAAGAATGCTAAGAAACTGCATGTGATCATGACAGGCCTATTGCCTTTAATGTCACTGTTCACAATCTCTGCACATAAATGAATCCTGGATGTGCTTTGGCTTTCCGAGTACACTGGCACATGACAACTCGTACCACGTCTGACATTTGATGCAGGCAATCCAATCTTCAACTGATTCGTCTTCGATCTCTCCACATCCTGCACAACACACTGTAGGCTTATTAGCCTTACTTTTCTTTCCTAGATGGATGTTTGCCTTTTTCTTCTTCATTTTCTTCTTAGAGTCAATGCTGCGGCCTCTTGGTTTATCCTCTCGGCATGTCAGCTTCTTTTTCTTGTGGTTCTTTTTAGATCCAGAATCAAGACAAACTCTCTTTTGTTCTGTGACTTTGAACTGCAAGTCCAACTTTCTTTTCTTAGGCTTATCTTCATAAAAGCACAATTCCTTTTCTAAATCAGTAAGGTGCTTTTGTGACGTCAACACACGAGAACTTGTAGCACGGCTTTTTCGTTTTCCTTTATTGTCACTGAAGACTTTCTTAGGCAGGGGCCTCAATACTTCAAATCTGTTGCTTTTGATGGAATGAAGATCCCTTTTTGATGCATTTCCATCACCTTCAGACACTCCAGCTGACTGATCTTGTCCATCAGAATGACGTTGTCCGCTGTCAGTTGCAGTTGATTCAGGTGGTCCATCAAAGTCAGATTTTTCACTAGTGGTCACGATTGATAGAATCTGTGCATCAGACTGAAGCTGTCTAATTTGGTTCACTTCAGCTGACTGACCTGGTTCATCAGATTCAGCTTGCTCACCAGTGATCATGCCAGTGGGCTGAACCTGAGACTGAAACTGTCTGTCGCGGCATCTGCATAAAACACAGGCCTAAGTTAACCAAACATAGTCCACAGTACCGTATCACATTCATGGGGTAAGAAGGACACTTATTCTGCAGTGATAATAAACTGTGAACTGATACATAGTAGTATGCAATATGAACTCCCAGAAAAATAACTACTTACAGTTAATGTAAATAACACTCTTTGGGCTATCTGTTGTGAAACATAAACCGGGTGATAAACTTTCGTGTAGGGGTAAGATGGACAGACAACACTACCCTTCGGTATCAGATAGCTGTTACAGTATATGCGACCACAAAGCGTATGTTTTAATACGCTAGATAACAAGCTAATATATATGTCTATTAAATAAAATACTACTTATAGGCGAAGGATACTTACTGTCCACACAGTCTCCTTAGCCGTTTATTTAAGTTTTTTATTTTACTTTCGCCGAAAAACACTTTCTTCCGCACAGCTGTTGAACATCGATACGCCACGCCCTTTCCGGTAGACTGGTACCCGACTTTGCATGTTTTAATAACGCGTCGATAAATAATGTCCATCTTGCCCCCGTTACGGGGTAAGATGGACATTAAGAAATGTACGTTTTGATGGGTTTTGCGTTGAGGGTCCATCTTACCCCGGGGTCCATCTTCCCCCTTATGACCCTATGCTTGATTTTTGGCTCCGGTAAAAACGCATTCGTGATCAAATATACATAATCACCTATACTGTTGCAGATCGTTTACGAATATGTAATAGGAAATCAGCTTTGAGATGAAATGTGTATTTTTACATTTTCTAAGCTATTTGCAAGAGATGAATAACTCGCATAGTAACAAAGCGTCGACCTCAGACGTCGATAAAATCAGCGAACGGCCTCTCAAGAAGAAAACATAGTCGTCCAACAGACGGTAACGAAAAACTGCTCAAAAGAACCAAAATGGCAAAACGGCAAAACGACTCTGATGAACCAAACAAGTCATCCATGCGTGGAGTCTAAACACGGCCAGTTAACAAAAACAGTCATATAGGACCATGAACCTAAACAAACCATCTCTTGTTTGTTCCTCGAATGCGCACCGCTACTGCCCAGTGCAGAAGCTTCGCCTACGTTGGTCCCACTTACTGGAATCGTCTCCCTCAAGAATTGCTACTTGAGCTCCTTTCTCTCCCCCTCTCAGTGTTCCGTAGGCGCCTGAAGACTGTACTGTTTAACAGTGATTTTACTCCTTCGGGTCGGAAGCACCTCTGTTGAGTTTATCCTCTAAGAGGCCCTTTATAAATCTCAAATTACAATTACAAATTACAATTACAGCTAAATCAAGTCTGAACAAAGTTAGTTAGTTTCCAATGTTTAACATCTTATGTCATCAAAGGCCGTTGACGTTGCCCTCCACTTTTATCCAGGCTTGAGACTGGCACCACCCGAGGAGCAGATGAAACACAACACCTCTATATACGGTCGGCTTTCCCGACAAAATGTATAATATGCTTAAAGATATGCTTGTACATAATATTATGTACGTGTGTTTGTGTGACGAGAAACCGAGAGATGGGGATAAGACAGAGATTATCCTTCTCTTCTCAAAATACGCGGCCAATGCCACACCTGCGACACGCGATTAAACCACGCAACTCATCCCACGAATGACCAGCTATCCATGTGTAGGAAGCCTCAAATAACACGCATGTACGTTCTGTTATGTATATATGTATATATAAATCATATATATATAGTTTATACATAAGTATGTGTGCATGAATCTAACTAATATCCATATATAAAGGCCTAATGGTTAATATACATAGACTATTGTGGGACGCGGTGGTGCAGTGATGTGGTCTGTGCCTATAGTAACCGGAGAGTCGCGGGTTCGAATCTGCCTCAAGCCACTGTGTAGCGACCTTGGACAAGTTGCTCACCCACAACAGGAAACCACCTCCCTCATCTCATCTCGGTGGCATAAAGCCAATGGACCTATCTTCAGCCAGAGAACTCATCAACATACATACTTCTAAACAGACATTGCCATTGGTAATTCTTCTATAGTCCTTAATAAGTCAGTGTAGTCTGTGTTTCTGTGTATAGCGCCTTTTTCAGAGTCGATGCTGAGAGACGTGCTATCTGATATATATATATATATGTATATATATATATATATGTATATATATATATAGTCCTCAGTGCCCGATTTAGAACACCAATGTCCAGTTAGAGCCCTAGCCAGTGATGTTACCAGTGTTGGAAAGGTCCACACCAACGCACTCATGTTGGATCCAAAAAAGTAAAGTAATGTCAGATAAAGTAGGTTAGATGAGTAAAAGTAAAGTAATGTCAGGTAAACTAACGTAAAGCTTTGGTGCATCATCGATCATCAACTGAAGTTATTTTTTTGTCATGTAATCACTATACAGCTTCATTAATATGAGTAGTTTTCAACGCTACGGTAATAACGCTATATAACTTTTACGATTATAACATCATATATATATACATATATATATATATATACATACATACATACATACATACAGATAATACTGTTGTTCGAGCGAACTGCAAGTGACAATTAATGTTATTGCTCTATACCTGGATTGGAATAAGACCAGGTAATATTGAAATCGATTGAAGCTGGCTCAGGTTGGCCAGGTATCACGCAAAATGGAATGATCTATGTAATGATCAGTAACTTCTCGTTAACAGACATTATCAGAAGTAACGCCCTGATTTAATGCATTGTCACCTGATAGTTATATAGCGCTATTAATACTACCTTAGCATTAATGTTTTTGTATGAGTATGTATGCATTTATGCCCGTATGTGTGCATGTGCGTGTATGTATGTATATGTATGTCCGAACGCATTGTATATGTGTACATATTTCAACGATCTCTCAAAGTGTCAATAGATCGGGCTTCGAACTATCGACTCGTCCAATTTGTAGCGTAGAAAAGGCACACAGTCTTCTATTTTTTATATAAATAAATAACAGCAATGATCTCGGCGGAGGAGCAGCGACAAGGGTCTATTGGGTAACTTCAACCGTCAATCACGGGTGGCCCTTCCACCTACCGATGCCTCTTCCACTCAGATCCGGCTATTCGAGGGATATACGGACGCTGCGTCATCTACCACCAATGAGGGACTGCTGGGCGGTGGTGTCATCGTGTATGTATGTATGTATGTATGTATGTATGTATGTATGTATGTATGTATGTATGTATGTATGTATGTATGTATGTATGTCGTCACTCGACACAATCGATGCGACTTAGTCCAGGAGCTCTGAACATCGTGTCATCTGTCAACTATGGGTAGGAATCAGTTGGCTGCAGGGCTCCATGTGTGTGAGTGAGCCCGTCACTGGTGGCCCGTCTAGCTTTCTGTGTATTGTTTCGCTTTGACGTACTGTCGGTTCTTAATGACATTTAGCATCGTTTAAACTAGCGTAGGTAGCACTTTTGCGAGATACTAAAAGGCGCAATATCAAATATCTAGATAACTAGATAGCTAACTAACTAACTAAGTAAATAAGTAACTATGTATGTGTCTACATGTATGTATGCATGTGTGTATGCATGTATGTATGTATGTACGTATGCATGTATGTGTGTATATATGTATGTATGTGTTTATGTATGTATGTATACATGCATACATATACGTATGCACGTACGTGCGTATGCATGTATCTGAGCTTTAATATAGCGCCTTTTTCTTCTCCACCATATACCTCTATATTCGAAGACGTAGTAGGGTCCGTAGACGAGGTGGTCGTTTCGAATTATTCCGACCTCGAGCCTATTACCGGAAGTGACGTAGACGATCGACTGCCGCATCATTCCTCCGCAGACGGTGACGTTACGCGGAGTACGTAGTCCGCCGTCGGCACTACTTCCAACCGTCGGGGGTTCCCGAATTATAGCGTAGGTCTGGCAGGGCGCGTGAGAGGGCCGCTGAACGTGTCTCTTCCCGGAACGGGTCAAACCGAAGTCGTGTAGGGTGAGCCGGATTATCTGGCCCTGGGAGGCAGTGATCGTCCAGGGAGTGATGAGGCCTCCGCAGCCGGTCAGCTCCGTGACGAGGCTCGAGAGGAATCCACCGTGTGGATTAATAACGGGAGTGGTGCCTGGGTAGATGCAGAAGTCCTTTGACGTTTGAACTAGAACAATCCAGAAGAAGAACTGATATGCTAAGGCAAAGCATGACTATGAAAGGCAAGTTTTGGTAAGGAAAAGTCAATGTAACCTGATATAAAGGAAGGTAAGGCTTGTCAAGGCAAGCCATGGTAAGCTAATACACGGGAAGACATTGCATGGCAAGGAAAGTAGAGGTATAAAAGCTAAACGCAAGGTACGGCAAGTCAAGGTATGACAAAGTGAGGTAAGCTGAGGTAGTTGAAGACAATTAGATGTAATGAATACGTAAGAAAGTAAGCTAAAGTAAGCTAGGATAAGGTAAGCTAATCTAAGGCAAAGTAAGGTAAGATAAGGTAAGGCAAGATAAGCTAGGAAAGGTACGGTCAGGTAAGATTATGCAAGGTAACGCCAGGTATTGAGAGTCGAGGTCAGCTACGAGAAGGGAAAGTAAGGTAAGGCAAGATAAAGTAAGGTGAGAAAGGTAAGATAAAGTTAGGCAAGTCACATTCTTTAAAGTTATCTGTGGAAACAGCCATTTACTCCAGCCTGCGCCCAGACAACAATGTCTAATTATATTTACCAGACAACTGATTCCTATGATCGTCGTGCCCACACGAGTGCCTGCCTTTTCCAGACATTACTTTTCCGAGAGTAATTACAGTACCAAGTGTGCAATGTAACGTAACAGGGGATTTACAAAGTGGGTAATTGATGGACGGAAGGCATGGACGAAGGAACCAATCAGACTGGAGTCGAACCAGGAACTTGATCCGACAAAGCCATCGGACTTAACCACAAGACCGCAACATAAACGATAGGCAATTCGTTGCAATCCCGCACATCGCCTGTCGCCGTATTGGGTAATCACCAAGTGGCATTTATATAGCGGCAGTATATAAAACCGGAAGCTTAGAAGAAGGCAGAACCCATCCGATTTAAGACCAGTCCGAAGTAAACGAGGAACACCCTGAATCGACTGTACTCCTTCGCAGGCCTGAGTTCTGGCACTCCCTGGCTTATGGTCATCCGAGATTCCGGAAAACAAATGTTATTTGGAGAGTACTGGAGTACTGGAAGTCCGCACTGGCACAAGGGCAAGCTATGCACCCCCGCATTTCTATTGTAATCTGAAAGGCAATGACTTCTAATATACACCCGTGAACAGAAAAAGAATCCTTATGCAAACGCGATTAACTAGGACAAAAATTAACATGAAACCTGAATTGAACTGACAGGTGTCTTCCTTACTGATTTCCTATGTATACCGTTGTCTGTGATTGGCTGGTGGGTTTTCAGCGCTTAGGCGCTAAATTTCAGTGACGTAACGTCGATGAGTCATCAGGTTGTGACTAGAAATTTATATCACGCCTTCTAACTATCCGTCGAAAGCTAATGAGTTATCTAGACATTTAGTTATCTTGTTAATTATCTAGCAAGTTATCTAACCAGTTATTTTCAATTATACATACAGATATGCAGACATACATGCATACAAACACGTACATACACGCATACATGGGCAACGGCAGTCGATTGGATAGGGCGCTCGGCTTGTATCATGGAGAATAAAGGTTCGAGCCCCTTCTCAGAGGGTTACTGCGCATGAGCCTTGAGCAAGTCCTTCATTCACAATTGCTCAGCGCCATCAATAGATGCTAAGTCTTTAGATAGTGGCGCTTAATAAATGCAACAAAATAATGACACAAACATATGCATACAAACACATGCATACACAAATACATATATAGATATATACATACATACATACCTACAGACAAACATACATACATACATATATTAATACACACACAAACATACATAAATACATACATATACATACATACATACATATATATACATACATACATACATACATACATACCTTTTGTTACAGTCGCCGATGGATCTTACCAAAACCGATTAAATTTACCTGGAATTCAGGTGGCTCCAATTAAATTCACTTTAACACTGGCGTGACCAATTCAGCATGTCCCTAAATGCAACTACAGCCGGTTCATTATTCCCTCTGTCTGGGTTTAATCAGCTCGTATTTGCGTTTAATGCACCTGCATCCAATCAACTCTGCCCTTTATAAAAGTGAAGCCAAAAAAAGTAATTTTGACTCAGGTGTAGCGAAAGACAACGGTTGAAACTAACCAAACTTTCTCCAATACATTTGCAGCTGAAAACACCTTTGATACACGCGTAGCAAAATGTTATTTACCTTTGGTATAAGTATATCCAACTGTAGCGTGCTTTTAATACATCTATAACTTACATTTTATACAACTGTAACCAAGTGTGACCTGATTTTAATGCAAGTGTATCCAACTGTAATTTGCCTTTGACGCAGGTGTATCCAGGTGATACTTATCTTCAATACAGATGTATTCAGGTGTAACTTATCTTTAATACACATGTAGTAATGGTAACTTAATACGTGATGATGAGTTCTCTGCCCGAAGGCATGTCCATTGACTTTATGAGATGAGTGAGGTAGTTTCCCGTTGCCTTCCTCACAGACAGTTGTAGGTGAGCAACTTGTCCGAGGTCGCTACGCAGTGGCTTGAGGCAGGTTCGAACCCGCGACCCTCCGGTTACGAGGCACCAACCATACCACTACACCACCACAACCTAATATAGACTTAATAGAGGTGGGTCAAAATGTAACTTACCTTTAGTACATGTGTAGCCATATATAACTTATCTTTAATACAGGTTTGTCAAAGTATAGCTTACCTTTAAGACAGATGTAACCACATATAACCTATCTTGATACAAACTGTAACTTACCTTTAATACAGGTATAACCTATTTCCAGGTATGGCTTAAGATCATCAGGACATGGCTTGTATTTGGCGAACTCGGAATCCGGAATTCGAATCTCGCACCTCCTCCTACCGGAACAGCGCGAATCGGCTAGCTCAGTGACGTCAGCGGCGCATCCTAGGTGTCCGTAGTCGAGCTTCACGCACCTGCTGATGTGCATGCGTCCGTAGCGCGCATGCGTGATGACGATGACCTCATCGACAGAACACGTGGCGTGGAATGTCTCCGTCTCGCAGAACGAAGAGAAACTGTCGGACAAGTCTGAAATGTAATGTAATGCGATATGATGTGACGCAATGTAAAATTATTACAGTTTGTCACACGTTTTAGCTGTGAAAACTGCAGTAATGCCAAGTAATGAAATGTGATGTTGTTTGTGCTGGGATGAAGTATACCGGCATCACAGGAATAGGTAGATAATAATATACTGCGATGTGGTGTAATGTAATATTATGTAATATAAGCAGAATGCTGCATTTTAATGTAATCCTATGTAATCTCGCATTTATCTGCTTTGAGCAAACGAAGGACTCTAAGGTAAAGTCAAGCGATTTAATACAATCAAGTAAATATAATATACAGATAAATATAATAAATAGTAGATATAATGTATAGACAAATATAATAAATATAATAAATAGTAGATATAATTTATCGACAGCTATCCTATCTCGTGCAGAACATCTGCGATCCAGTTCAGCAAATTGTTTCTTATGGGAAAATCCTCTGGTGCTTCCCATTTCTCTCTCTCACCTTTTTAGTGCCCTTGCACAACTCCACTTCCGCTTTTCCAATTTTTCCTTCCCTTCCCCAACTTCTCCTCACCAATCTCCCTCCCTTCCCCGGCCTCTCCCTCTCCAATTCCCTCTCTTACATTAATAAAATCCCCAGTTCTGTTTTCCCCTGCTCTCGCTTTGTCTCCACTCTCTCCTCCACATCCTTTCTCACCAACCCTCCGCTCTCTAATCTTCCCTCCCCAATTCCCATTCCCCGCCTCTTACTCTCCCAATCTTCCCTCTCCTTCCCAAACTACTTTGCCCTTGTACAAACTCTTCCGCTCTCGCTCCCTTTCTTACATTCCCTGCTATTTAAGGATCATAAAACAATTGCAAATGTGTTATCATACTACATTATGAGATCTACGTCGATTTCAAATGATGAGTCCAGTATTCGAACCCAGGCCGTAGATGTAAAACCCTACGTGGTAGCCGCTTGGCCACCATGCCACCTGAAATCTGTTAAACGATACTGATGTTCAAATTTGTAACACAATACTTATTAAGAAACTTAAAATACTTATATACGAAATCTGTTAAACGATACTGATGTTCAAATTTGTAACACAATACTTATTAAGAAACTTAAAATACTTATATACGAAATCTGTCAAACGATACTGATGTTCAAATTTGTAACACAGTACTTATTAAGAAACTTAAAATACTTATATCTGAATGCATCATCGTTACCGCTATCGTCTCAACTGATGGTCAGTCGTATCATTAGTATCATTTTTTTCCGGTGGAGCCACTGCATTATCATGCATGCACCACAGGCCATTATGACGTAGACTATTATAATTACATAATTCTATACACATATATATGTATATATATATTAAGTTACATGCAGTAGCCATGGCAGATGATAGATAGCTCGGCTTGCAAAACGGAACGTGCCAGTTCGAGTCTCTTTGAACACTATAACTGTGTGGTGTGTATAGGGGCCTTTATCAAGTCTCTCATTCACAGCTGACTGACGTCATCTGCAGATGCATGGACAGGTTAAATTTGGCGCTACCTAAATACACAAAAAAGCTAAATATATGCAGAAGAAACTCTGT